>CM039736.1:26830841-26980697 GCA_022539455.1 Dendrobium nobile
AAGACTTATTTTGACTTAAGGACTTTTAGGTCAAACCAGGTTTGACTTGGTTCAAACCAGGTTTGACCAAAATTTGGGTTTGGGTCTGTGTTCCTAAGGAAATTCGGATACCATGTGATATAAATTTTTGAGTGAGAGGAAAATTTATGGGGATTTAGTGGGAAGGACCAAAAATCCTTAAAGGACATTTTAGAATTCTGACCCCTAGTCACACTGGGTTAAAAATCAGAAGCACCTAACACTAGGAAATGTTTACTAATCTATGTGGGTGGTGGCCTCTTCCTAAAGTTTTGTGATGCATGCTGTGTTGGGGGTTTTCTAGGATGGCCTACTATGAGTGATGCAATTTCATTTTCTAGTTCTTTTATTTTCTCACTATAAGTTTTATTTTGAGCTGTCAATCCATCAACTTCTATCAATAGCAAGTGCTCACTATGATCTACTTCTAATGCAAGTATAGTTAGTTTTTCAAACTCTACATCTAGTTCAATATGCAATATTTTCAAGGATTCATGCGCTTCAATTAGTTCAATATGCTTCTTATTTAATGCATCATACTCATCAAGAAGTAACATGTGATCTTTATCTAAATCAGAATTTTCTTTAACTAAGTTAGCATGCTCAATTTGTAAAGAACTAAATTCAATATTAAGTTTAGCATGCATTTTCTTCAGTTTCCTATACGAGTTATGAATATTTTCAGAAATAAGCAATAATTCATCATAAGAAAGTTGACATACCTTATCCTGATCCAATTGATCAAGGTTATCATTAGCCATAAGACACAAATTTGTTACCTCCTCCTCTGCTCCTTCTTCTGATGATTCTGAGGCAGAGTCGGCCCAAAAAGCTTTCTGTGTGTTTGTCTTTCCTTTCTTGTATTTAGCTTTGTCATCTCCTTTCTCCTTTGCTGGTTGACTCTTCAGATTGGGGCAATCGGCTCGAAGGTGACCTGGCTACCTGCACTTAAAGCAAATTTTATCAGATGAAACCTTATTGGGCCTTGAGCTCTTACCTTTATTCCAGCTGTTCTGATGACGCTTCTATTTTCTCTTCAGGAATGTTTTGAACTGTCGGTTCATCAGTGCTATTTCATCGTCTTCCTCCCCTGCAGAGCTTTCACTTTCTGAGTTTCTAGCTTTTAATGCCACCGTCCGCTCCTTTTTCTTTTCACCTGCATCACTTTGCCTTTGGCTCACTCCTTGCTCGTATGCAATAAGTGACCCAAGGAGGTTATCAATAGAATAAATATTAAAATCTTTGGACTCAGTGATAGCAGTTATCTTAGCATCATAGGAACTAGGTAGGAATCTAAGAATTTTATTCACTTTCTCAGAATTTAAAATTTCTCTACCTAATGCATGCAAGGATGTCACGATTTGGGTGAACCTAGTGTACATGTCAGAAATTGTTTCGCTAGGTTTCATACGGAATAATTCATAATCATGCAGTAGAATGTTAAGCCTAGACTGTTTTACTTCATTTGTTCCTTCGTATGTAATGCACAGTCTATCCCAAATCTCCTTACCAGAAGCACAAGTAGATATTCTCATATAGTCCTCAGATTTCAATGCACAAAAAAAGCAGTTTAAGCACTTAGCATTCAGTTGGGCTAACTCCCTATCCTTACTGCTCCATTCAATAAACGGTACAGGAGTTTTCAAACCATTAACAATTTTAAACGGTGCAACATATCCATCATTTACTAACATCCACATGCGGTAATCTATAGATTGCAAAAATGTAGACATTCTAATTTTCCAGAAATCAAACGGTATGTTATCAAAAAGTGGTGGACGAGTTATTGAATAACCCTCCGCAGTGTTACGATTACCAAAATTTGACATGATCATTTTTTCAAGGTTTTCTAAAACACTATTTTTGAAAAACTAGCTCTGATACTAATTGTAATTACTAAACGGCAAGACGGGGGGTGAATTGTAAAAATCTTTTTCCTAATAAAAGTAACCCTAAACAAGAGTTCTAATTTTTTTGTTATTTTTGAACTTTTATAACAAAATTTTAAGCAATTTTTTCTTCCACAAAATTTAACATGAAATAGATATGAAAAATTAAAAGCAAGTAAAACGTAAATAACGATAAGGAAAAAACACACCAAGAATTTTATAGTGGTTCGGTCAAAATTTGACCTACGTCCACTCCCCGGAGTCCTCCACTCCGGGATTTTCACTATCAAAATAGTTCTCCTTTTGCCCCCCTCGGTAAGGCGGAGAAGCCTTTACAAACCTCCCTTTCACCAACCCAGCGTGGCGGAGTGCCAACCTCTGTTTTTGCCCTCCTGGCGACGGCAGAGAACCTTCTCGGTTTTCTCCCTCCTGGAGAAGGCAGAGAACCTCGAGGTAACGGATGTAGACGAGCCTTTCCCTTGGAGATCCTCCCTCAAATCATTCTCGGGCCACAGGAGGAGCAAGATGCAGCAAGCTTGGAGCAACCTTGTGATCTCCCTCACACCTCTTCTCCCTCACAACGCTCACCTCCTCCTTCCTCTCTAAACCCTCAAGAATTTCTCTAGAGCTCTCTCCCTTGGAATCCCTCTCTAACCATGTTCACCCCCTCTGTAAATCTTACTGAAAAAGGACTTCATTGATATCTAAAAAGGCTCCAAAAACCTCTGAATTCAAAAGTAGCCGTTACTGTTCGTACAGTATGATTCCACATCGTACAGTACAATCTTCATAAACAGACGTCGTCCTGGTACGAAGATGTACGAACAGTTCAAAAACAATTCATACTGTATGATATAATATCGTACGGTACGATCCAACAAGATACTATTCGTACAGGACGATGGTTTGGACAATCGGATGTTGTCTCTGTTCATCGTATGGTACGATTACTATCGTACAGTACGATGTGACAAAAACCAAAAGATCGTCCAGCACGATATCCGGGACGATCATACTTCGTCTCTGTTCATCGTATGGTACGATCGGGTTCGTACAGTACGATGTTCAATTTTTAATTAGGCCTGGATTACATGCACTAATCACGGGTTAATTTAAGTAAGTATTTAAAATAGATCGTACAGTACGAACATGTTCGTACAGTACGAACAGTGCAAAATCACTTACTTAAACTAAACTACGGCTAGGGTTTTGGATCTGAACATATCGTACAGTACGAAGGGTTTCGTACTGTACGATCTATTCATAGAATCGTCCACATAGCTTGGATCGTATGGTACGAATTAAAATCGTACAGTACGATCTCCAGAGAAGAATTTTAATTACATTTTGCAGTTTAAAAAAAAAACAACTCTCCCCCTATGTGTGTGCATGGTTGCTCTTACTCTTACGCATTTTGTGGCCAGACTCAATAAAGTAAAAACAAAATAAATGGAAAAATACAATGTTTGACTCATACTCCTAATCTACCCGGTCTTGAGTCTTCCTTTCTTTCTGAGTCACTTGTGATCTTCCTGTAATGTTAGTGCTCAAGAAAAATAGCAAATAAAATAATATTCAATGAAAGGTTGTTCCAAAACACTCATTATTTGGCATCATCAAAATCTCAAGCTCTGGGTCATGGGTTGCAACAATCCCATTGGTCAAACCTCTCCACCAGCAAATCCGGTTATGAATGCTGGCGAATTAGATCAAGTGTAGGAACAAGTGTAGGAGTAGCTTCCTCCTCAGATCCCTCAACCTCCTCGTGCCACGGATGGAAATGAGTGCTGTGATGAATATGGAATAAGTTAATGGTCTAGTAGACAGGCTAATAATTTTGTAGGGTAAGATTTTCGAGATTGTATTAGTTTTTAGGATAAAAGCTATGATGTGATGTAAGGCAAGGTTGGGTTTTCTTTTGTGCCATAGATCCCTAATACTAGTCAGGTGCTCAATGTATTAAAAGAGAAGATCTATGGCATTGAACTCCCTATGGGCCATTATGTAAAAGGTGGTGATTAAGAGTAGGGAAGTGATGTGGACACGGTCACCAGCCTATGGGATTACTAAGGTTCTAAGAATATGTTGGATTGTCCTAGAATCTTTGATTAAGATGCTTGCACCCCATCATGGTATGAGACATTTATGTTCCTCAATAGTTGGTTGGCAGGATCCAAGTCAAAATTAGGTTCTGAAGACAAAATATGAATCTTATTTAGTAGTATAAAGTTTTAGGAGTTCATGGTAATCCCGATATGTGATCTCTATACGGTGTTTGTGCATATAGGATTGTAGGGCAGTGTAGGTGGAGTTGATCCTAAGACTAGCAAAGAACTCATAGAGGAATTCAGAGTTGAATGGGAAAGTGAGTGTCAAAATGAATGTGAGGGGGGTGTAATTGAATAGATTTAATACTGGGTAAGTGAGTGTTCAATGATTGATGATCCTCGAAGGTATGATCCCAGAAATTTTGTATCGAAGATAGGTGGCTTGGTTAATAGTCTCATGGAAATGAAGGATAAAAAATACCCTCGAGGAACTATCGATCACCATCTGGATCTTTTCCCACCACCCACTAATAAGGAATGAGTGAGAATGAAAGAAATTGGAGGGTTAAAGGGTGAGAAAAATGTTTGAATTTAGTTATTTATAAAGATTCAGCCACATCATCAAGGATGATCGCAAGATCATCTAGGAGAAATAAGAGAATTTATGATGTCTGGGATGATTGGTCAAAAAGGGGGTCCTATCATCCAGGATAATCAAATATCATCTAGGATGATTAGACTCAGACGATCGTCCTAAGGAGTCATATTAGAGGACCATTGATGAAATGAATTATTTAGGATGATTAGGTGGATCATCTGGTATGATCATTAATAATGGATCATATCATCCGAATTTAAAATGTGTATCATCTAAGATGAATAGGTGTATCATTCTGGATGGCCATAAAAAAATAAGCAAAATTTGATCAGATCGTCCTGGATGACGTGGATCGTCAAGGATGATTGTAGATGATTGAGTCAGATCAATCGTTAGATGGATGATGAAGGGTGATTTGATCATATCCTCCATGATGATGTGATCAAAAAATTGAAGATTTTATTGATTGAAGGAGATGATCAGAAGAGGCCCTAAAAGATAAAAAATTAGTAAAAATCAAATATAAAATAACAAAAATACAATAAAAATGACAAAAAGAATGAAAAATAAAGTTATTTTTTTATCAAAGAAAGAATATGATAAATTTTCCATCTGATTGAATTAAAAATTTATAAGAAATGAGTTAACATCATTGAAATATAAAAAATAGAAGAAATATTTATCCTATTATCCCAGATTGGATTCCCTACAAGGTAAAAATCTTTTAAAATAAAAAATCTAACACAAAAAGAAAATCAGCCAAGAAAAGTGATATATTCAACACTTCGTTATAGAAAATATATCTGATAGAGTAATGCATCAAAGTAATTAGTCAAAATCAAGGGTTTCAAAAATCAAGTGATTGATGATATCAAGTGACATATGAATTCTTCTAAGATTTAAATATTTGAAAGAAAAGGAAGCTTAATTTTTGTGGGCTCATTTTGTGCTTCTTGTCAATTATTTGATGCACTTCACACATTTTTTTTTTTTGATATGCTTTGTATATCTTTCAAACTTTTTTATAATCATTGTACATCGTTTTACTTTTTTTTTTTGGGCTCATTTTATGTCTCTTATCATTTTTTTCTAGCTAGCTCTCTTTCAAAACCTTGAAAGACTCTTAGTCGTGAGAATATCTTTTAAATAATGGAGAAGAAAACCTCACTCTCTAATATAAGAAAGAATAAACCATAAATTAGAATTATATTCATATGATAAATACAACAACTAGATCAAGAAAAGCTTGAAAGTGATTTAATGACTTTGAACATTATTCATATGAGTAGACTACTTTAGGAAAATAGAAAAGATCTCAATTTCAAAGCCATATTTTTAATTTAAAAAAGATTTTTTCTTTCAAAAGAAACTTGAAACAAACAATAGTGTTTCTTCCTTTAATTGATTTAGGGATGTCAACTATTGATTATAAATTTTTTAAAATAAAAATAAGGCATAAAATATCATTTTAGTGGTGACCAAAAGAAAATAGAAAAGGGTAAAGAAAATATAAAACTAAAAATATGATAAATACTAAAAAATAAATAAGAATAAACAATTAAAACAAAAATAAGGGAAAGATCAGAAACAAAAGAAAAAAAAACAAAAACAAGAGAAAGATCAGAAAATATAAAGTTCAAAGTTCAGAAATCATCAAGTTTATGCATTTATGCCAATCAGACCTAATCTGGTCCTTAAGATATTGAATGTGTCAAAGGTCACTGGTTTTGTAAAGATGTTAGCCAATTGGTTTTTAGTTTCTACATGGTGTAACTTAATGTCTCCTATTGTAATGTAGTCCCTAATAAAGCGATTCTTTATGTCAATGTATTTGGTTCTAGAATGTTGAATAGGATCTTTAGAGATACAAATGACACTGGTGTTATGTTATAGAATTAAAATTATGCCAACAGGTAATCCTAAATCTAGAATTTGTTTCTTTAACCAAAGGACTTGGGCCACACAAGTTCCTAAGGTAATGTACTCAGGTTCAACAATACAAAGTGCAATAAAGTTTTATTTTCCACAGGACAAGGAGACTAAGGACTATCCTAAAGCAAAATGTGAATCTGAATTTCCAATAATTTCAAAAAAAGTGATGTTCCTAGGCAACCAAATTCCTAAGTTTGGGGCCCTAAGAGATATCTAAGGATTCTCTTAACTATAGTCAAGTTGGATTCTATAGGATCAGCTTAAAATATAGCATAGAGAAAAATACTAAATATTGTATCAGGTCAGCTAGCAGTTAACTAAAGCAGTGATTCAATCATTCCTCTGTACTTCTTTTAATCAACAAAATTTCAATTTGAATCCCTATCAAATTGGACAATGGAGCTCATGGAAGTTTTTATTGGCTTGGCTTTGTCCATTTTATATTACTTCAAGATGTCCTCAGTGTATTTTGATTGATTAAGAAAGGTTTCATCATCCACTTGCCTTATACTAAACCGCAAAAAATAAAACAATTCTCCCATCATACTCATCTTAAACTCTTTACTCATTATTTTAGAAAAATCATCACATAAATTTTTATCAAAAAATATAAAAAGTATATCATCAATATAGATCTAGACAATGAGTAAATCATCTCTTACTTTCTTTAGAAAAATGGTGTGTCTACGCTCCCCTTAACAAACTTCCTTTCTAGTAAGAATGTGTTAAGACTCTAATACCAAGCTCTAGGAGCCTATTTTAATCCATATAAGGCCTTTTTTAATTTGAAAACTATATTTGGAAGTTGGAAACTTTTAAAACCTCGGGGTTGCTCTACAAACACATCCTCTTTTATTACCCGAATCAAAAATTCACTCTTGACATCCATTTGGAAAAGCTTAAATCTCTTATAACAAGCAAAGGCTAGTAGCATTCTAATAGCTTCTAATCTAGCTACAGGGGCAAAGGTCTCCTCAAAATCAATTCCATCTATTTGGATATACCGCCTAGCCATAATTCTTTTCTTATTCCTAACCACCACACTAGAATCATTCAAGTTATTCTTAAAGACTTATTTGGTTCCTACTACACTTTGATTCTTAGATCTTTCTACAAACTCCCAGACATCATTACACACAAATTGATCAAGTTCTTTTTGCATAGCTAAGATCCATAATTTATTAGAAAGGGCTAGATTTATGTTGGTGGGTTCAGTCATTAAGATAAAGGAAGAGTGGTTTACTTCCTTCCTAAGTATATGCCAAGTTCTTATCCCTTCAGAAGGGTCTCCTAAGATAAATTCTTTAGGATGACTCGAAGAATATCTCTAATCTCTAGGCAAAGTGTTTTAAGGTTCTACCCTTTCCTCCAGATTTATAGTTTCTACTCCTTCGGTAATCTCACCTACTCCATTAGTGTTTTGAGGCTTTACCCTTTTTTCCATATTTGTAGTTTCTACTCCTTGGATAATCTCTCTGACTTCATCTTATTTCTCAACTTGAGACTTCTTAGGATCAGTTTCATCTAACATTATATGAGTAATCTCCTCCACCGCCAATGTCCTCTTATTAAACACTTTAAAGGATTTCCCCACACTCGAATATCCTAAGAACACTCATTCATCAGATTTTGGGTCAAATTTTTCTATGAGTGATTTCCCATTATTAAGATTGAAAACCTTACAACCAAAGACATGGAGATGAGAAAGGTTGGGTGTCCAACCCTTAATGATCTCATAGAGTGTCTTATTCAATTTAGATCTAACATTCACCCTATTTAACTCATAACAAGCTGCGTTCACCGCTTCTGTCTAAAAGTATTTTAGAAGTGAATACTCAGCAAACTTAGCTCTAGCAACTTCCACTAAGGTCCTATTCTTCCTTTCAGCTACCCAGTTCTATTGAGGGGTCCTAAGATCTAAGAAGTTATGACTAATCCTTTGCTCCTCATAGAAAGTTCTAAATCTCACATTTTCAAACTCTCCACAATGATCACTATGAATGGTCAAAATCTCATAACCAAGCTTTTTTTTTAATCCAAGTGGAGAAGGATTTAAATTCATTAAAAGACTCACTTTTATGTGTCAGAAATCTAGTTCAAGTGAACCTTAACTAGTCATCAACTATCACAAATCCATAAACTTTTCCCCCTAAGATGGCATTGCTAATGGGTCCAAACAAATCCAAGTGAAGGACTTCTAAAGATCTAGATATGCTAATGTCCTTAATGGAATGGAAAGATGATTTGATTTGTTTCCCTAATTTGTAGGCATCACACAGGTGATCCTTAGTGAACTTAAGCTTAGGGATTCCTCTCACTAAGTCTTTTTGTTTTCATGCTAGCATGACATAACCTCCTATGCCACAACCAAGACTCATTAGTAACCTTTTTTAAACAAAAGGATGCAACACATTGAATATTATTTAAATCAAGCATATAAATGTTATTGATCCATTTTCCCTGCAAAATAATGTTGATATTTAAGCTAATGATGCATATGTTTAACAAAAAAATTTATGATAAAGCCCTTATCACAAAGCTGACTGGTTTTAAGCAAGTTGTGTTTAAAGCCGTCAACAAGTAAAATATTTTCAACCAAATGGTTCTTGGAGTTTCTGATTAAACATATGCCCATCATATTCATGGTGGTGTTGTCTCCAAGAGTGACCTTGCCTCTATCCTTGGCCTCTAGCAAAATGAATTAATTGGCATCTCCAATCATGTGGCTTGAGCATCCACTATCCATGTACCACATACTCTTATTGAAAGTTCATTAGGGATGTTAAGCCCTTAAGAACTAGCCCAAGGCTAACCGAGAGGGGGGGGGGGTGAATTGGTATTTTAAAAATCTTTCTTATAGTCAAGGAACAAAACTTAAAACCAAAATCTCCACAGAAAATAAAGTGCGAAAATTTAAATGTGGAAATAATAAATTAAAGAACACACTAGATTTATAGTGGTTCGGTCAAACCTTGACCTACGTCCACTCCTCAGAGGCACCCTCCGAGTATTGCACTAAACTAAGTGTCTCTCCTTTAGCCCCCACAGCTAGGTGGAGAAACCTTTACAAAATCACTTCCACCTTCCCCAGTGCGGCGAAGTAGCCAAGTCCTTTGACACCAAAGAGATCTTCTTCTTCTGTGAACTTCCCTCAAGACAAGCCTTGAATCCAATGGTACTATGGTGCAAGCTCACCAGAGCAACCATGTGAAATCCCCCTCCACACTCCCTTGAGTCCTCCTCTAAGGATCTTCTCCCTCTCTCAAACTCCACCCTTTCCTCTCTCCCTTTTAAGCTCTCTCTTCAAGTTTCCCCCAAAAGAATGAAGCTACAATGATTGCCAAAGATGCTCTTCATGAGAAAGCAAGAGGTCTTTAAATAGATTTGTAAAATTGACATTATCATCCAGGATGATTGTCGGATTGTCCCGTACGATATGCATAAAAAGAGAGCTTCCAAAAACCCTAGAAACTCATTTTTGGCACCAAACATTGTCCAAGACAATCGCAGGATCGACTTGTATGATGTGGTTAAAAAGAGGGCTTTAGAAAAACCTAAAAACACAATTTTGGCACCCAGAATCGTCCTGGACGATCACATGATCGTCTAGTACGATGTGTAGAATTTGACCTGATAATCTTGGACAATATTAGGATAGTCGAGGATGATTAGTACAAAAAATGTACATATCGTCCAGGATGATATTTGGATCCTCCGAGACAATATAGAAGAGAAATTATGGTATTTTGTCCTGCCCAATTTGGGAAAATTAAGTATATCGGCAAACATTGGCCAGGACGATATACATATCGTCTAGGATGATATGATTGAGAAATTTAACCATAATTAGTCCCTTAATCATAAGATCAATTTAATCATGATTTGTATTAATTGTCCTGAATGATCCAGATCATCCGGAATGATTAGAACAAAAATTGAATCATAAAATCTTGCCAAAATTATCATTGGCGGCTCTTTTCCAAGATCATAAAGGATTGTCTTGGACGATCCAAAATCATCCAGTATGATTAGTTCAAAACATGATCTTATGGATTTGACTAGATCTCACTCCCTTGAGTGTCTATGTGCATGGTCACCAAGCAAGCATACAACCTTATAAGACTTGACTCAAGAAATCAAAAATTACATCAATGAATATTACAAACCCTTTTACAACATAACATTATTCAACCCAATCTTGAGCTCTGATTCTTTGTTTGATGTTGCAAGGTATTCCTGAAATATTAGTATTCACACAAATAAATATATATTGCAAATACAAGTAGACAACAGAAAGTGAGCCATAATATTTATTATTATCAAAAATAAAAACTCATAAGCTTGAGTTGTAACACTTATGAGGTCATGTGTGAGAGCACACCTACAAAATCATCAAATATTAGATTTAGGAACACAAAGAAGTTTGGCTTCCTTTTTATGTAAAGAAGAATGCAATGAATGTTTTTAATGATGTGAATCATGCAATTTGGGTCTCCACACCCAATGTGTACTATGGTGAATAGTGCAAGTGCAGGAAAGGTGTCCTAGCATGCCACATGAAAAATATCTAACACTAGGCAAGGGTTTACTAATCTATTTGGGTTATAGTACTCTTCCTAGGTTTCAAAACTTTGGCTTCAGATCTGGATTGAAAAAATATTTAGGTGTGGGTGGAATCCTATTTTCCTCAAGTGCTTTCAATTCAGCTTTAAAAAATGAGTTAGTACTTTCTAAAATAGTATTATCAACTTTCAAATAGTGCTCCCTACTCTCAAATTCATCCATAAATATTTTAAAATCACTTTTAAGTTTAGTGTGGGATGATTTTAATAATTCACACTATTTGTTCAATTCATCAAACTCATCCAATAGTTTCATACGATCGCTATCAAGTGTAGAGTGATCTTTAAGTAAAACTTCATGCTCTTTTTGTAAGTTTAAAAATTCTAATTTCATGCTAATATGCAATTTTTTAAGTTTCCTATATAACGAATGTATTATCTCAGAAACTTCAAGTAATTGATTGTAGGTTTATTCGCATGCCTCTTCTTTGTTAGAATGATCAAGATGTTCATCCACTATCAAAAATAAGTTTGTAGTCTCCTCTTCAGCTTTAGTCATAGAGAAGTCAGATACAGAATCCACCTAGAAAGCCTTTTGAATCCACTTATCATCCTTCCTGAACTTGGATTTCTACTTACCCTTCTCCTTGTTTGGGTGAGCCTTAAGTATAGGACAATCAGCTTTTACATATCCTGACTTTCTACATTCAAAGAAAATAACATCAGAAGAACCTTTAGAATTCTTGCTACTCTTATCTTTGTTCCATTTTTTATGGGGCTTTTATTTCTTCGTTAGAAAGCTTTTGAATTGTCTAGTTATTAAGGCAACATTATCACTTTCAAACTCAGAAGAATTAGTAACCGTATCATTAGCCTTTAGTGCAATAGTTTTCTTCTTCTTTTTCTCACATGCATCAAGTTGTCTTTGGTTCACTCCTTGCTCATAAGCAATAAGTGATCAAAATAAGTTATCAATAGAAGAAGTATTCAAATCCATAGATTCAGTTATAACAATTATCTTAGCATCATAGGACGAGGATAAACATCTAAAGATTTTGTTAAGTTTCTTATAGTTAGTGAGTTCTCTTCCTAAGGCGTGTAGGGAGGTGATAATATGTATAAACCTAGTATATATTTTAGTTATTGACTTACTAGGTTTCATGTGAAAGAGTTCGTAGTCGTTAAGAAAGATATTCAATCTAAATTGCTTAACCTCAGTTGTTCCTTCTTAAGTGATACATAATTTAGCCCAAATTTCTTTACCATTTGTATAAGTTAAAACACACATGTAATATTTAGATTTTAATGCAAAAAAATAGTTTAAATACTTTGCATTAAGTTGTGATAGATCCCTATCATTGAGAGTTCATTCACTAAATAGTAGTTTAATTTTGATGCTATAAACTTCACGTGATGGTACAAAATAACCTTCTTTAATAAGAATCCATATGTGATAATCTATAGATTATAAGAAAGTGGACATGTGAGTTTTCCACAAATCAAAATGTATATTATCAAAAAGAGGTGGTCTAGAAATTGAATAACCTTCGACGGTGTTTCTATTTCCATAGTTATACATGGATTGAAACTCAAAAGTTGTCTAAAACTTGATTTTATGAACCCCGTTCTGATATCACTTGAAATTTTATTAGGGTTGTAACTAAGAGGGGGAGGGAGAGGGAATTGGTCATTTTAAAAATTCTTAAATGAAAAGTAAAAACTTTTTGTAATCTTTTTGAATATTTTAAAACAAATACAATCAAACACAAAAATTTAATATGTAGAAAAGTAAAGTATGGAAGTAATACAGAAAGAACACACCAGATTTTATAGTGGTTTGATCAAATTGACCTATGTCTACTCCCTAGAGTCTCTCCTCCAAGTATTGCACTAAACCATTAGTGACTCTCTTTTTGCTCCCATAGCAAGGTGGAGAAGCCTTTATAAACTCCTTTTTTTGGACCCCGGTGAGGAAGAGTAACCAGACTCCTTTTGCTTCCTACTAAAGCAGGTAGAGAACATTGACTCATTTTGCTTCCTCCTAAAGTAGGAAAAGAACCTTGACGTTGTGCTAATGAAGACCTCCCTAGAGCCACCAAGGAATTAAGGATGACTAGAGAAGACTGCTCGTATCCTTACTTGGAACAACCTTTGTGTACCCCTCATAAACGCCCCCTCATAAGATTATCTCTCTCTCTCCCAAGCTCTCCCTCTCCTTCTCTTAGCTCTCTTAGGTCAGAACACCAGCAAAAGATCTCCTCTTCTTTGAAACTTGCCATCAAATATCATCTAGGATGATCGACATATTGCCCTATATAATCCGTATATTTTCAGCCCTTTCAACTAGGATGATTTAGGAGGGCTAGACGATTAGAACCTTATTTATTCTAATTGTCCAGGCCAATGTGGACATCATCCTGTATGATTATTTCAAAACTATACATATTATCTAACACATTATTCTGGTCATCTAGAAGATATATATTGGATGATGAAGAAATATAATATATCATCTAGGATGATTCTTAAATCATCCAGGATAATTTTTGAATCATCCCATATAATTAGTTAAAAATTAAGGATTATCATCTAGCATATCATTCTGGTTATCTAGGTGATACACCTGGATGATGGAGAATTTCAACTGATCATCTAGTATATCATTTGGTCATCCAGGTGATCCAGGAGAAGCTAAGGTTTTTCTAACTGATCATCCAGGATGATCCTGCGATCAACCAAGATGATATGATCGATTAATTAAATCTTAATTACTTTTCTTAATAACCTGACTAATTTAGGAATAATTATAATTAATCATCTAAGATGATATGGGATCATCCTATGCTATTTCTAAAAATAATATTATACCTAAAAGAGTTTGGCGAATGATTTTTTATATTTGAGCCTATCATCCAAGATGATATTAATATTGCCCATAATGATTTGCTTAATTCTACTGTCTTAATAAAGATGTCATAATTAGGATTTTTTATTTTAACAAATCATCCAGGATGATCTTTGGATCATCTTGGATGATATGATCAAAAATAAAAAAAAACTCTTAGGCCTAAAGAAATTCTCCCATTGAGTGTGTGTGTATAATGTTACTTATCATCAGGAACCATCTTATTACATTTGACTCAAGAAAAAGTAAAAATACTAGAATTACACTTACAAACTGACTCAATCTTAATCTACCCAATCTTGAGCTAGCTTGATTTGTATTTGATCTTATGGACAAGAAAAGTTAGTAGGCAGGGCAACAGTAGAGAAATAAAATTGCCACAAATGTTTGTTATCATAAAAATTATAATCCTTGAATCTAGGTTTACAACAGTCCCACCAAGCCAAATTAACACTTGCATTGGCTTGTCCTAAACTCAAGGTGCCTAACCTAGTCATACCCACCAATGGGTTTACTTAGGTCAACCTCTAGGCTAGCCTAAAGTGGTCAAAACCACTTTAACACCATCCATCTCCCACCTCAGACCATATAAAAACCCAATTGACACTTGCACTGGGTTCCCATTTACCTAATACATCTTCTCCATTAATCCCATGTCTTGACGTAACCTAGGTTGCACCCAAGTTGACCCAAACCATATAGGTTAGGGTACACCCAAGCCTCTCTATCAATCCAAGCTCAATTTTGTACAAATCCCTATAGTCAAGCTTGCTACATCCCCAACAAATTTTCCAGCTCAGCCTGACCTAGCCAATGACCGATGGCTATTGAAGTGAATGGAAAACTAGCACCTGTGGTCTCCCTATCATGAGTCATGGTTGAAGATTACCCAAGGCATAAACTCACCTTCTTTGAGAATGAAACAACTCCCTAAGTTTCCCCCTTCGAGTTTGCAATAATCCAATGGTTGGCGCGATCAATCTCGGTCATCCAAACTCATGACCAATGCTTGAATAGGGCTCTCTTAACAAAGCACCTCACTCAATCACAGCATTTTGAAAACCATCCCCAAAGCTCCCAAAGTCCTATTTTATTTCCCACCTTGCTTGCCCCTTTTATCTATTACTTCAAATGAGAGTCGGCAAAACCTCTTTACTTTTTTACTTGATCTCCCACCTCCATTGATCCTCTAGCTTTGATGTCTGAAGAAGAAGTTCTCACCATCCCTCCTGAAGTTTCATGATAGAGAAGCTCATTCATTGAGGCCTTTTCTATAGTGAGAATCCTACCATGAGCTCCTAATTAGATAGTGTTAGTCAAGTGTGAAATAAACTATCAACCCACAAGAATATGACCATTGGATTGATATTTTGTCGTCTATGATCCCCTCCATGAATTTTAGTTGATATCCAATGTTGGGATCCTTCGGATTATGCCAAAAAAGCTCTACAGCTTTGAATGTTTGTGAGAGGTTGAAAATGTAATTCTAGTTGTTGATTTGGATCAATGGTTCAGATTAAATCCTGTAATTCTGGAGCCACATTAATTGCATTCATCCTATATTAATCTGATAGCTTTGGTCGATCCCATAATTACATAGTAAGCGCTAATGATTGGCTGACCAATCAAAGCACGTTCGTATGTAAAAGGGTTGCTGATTGTGTAATTTCGGGTTAATTAAATCCAAAAATCATGGGAAGCATTAAAAATTCATATCTCCCTCCACACTTACCCAATTTAGGTGTTCTTTTGCTCATTGAAAAGATCTTAGGGAGACCTCAAAAAGCTCTATAGTCTTAAGCTCGTATATGGCATGCAACTTAATGAATTTCACTAGCTGTCCTAGGGACATTTTAGGTAATTCTCTTAATATTCAACTCAATATAGCTTGAGACTTAGGTAAGTTGAATTTGGGTAGGTCTCAGATATGTTTGAATTTTCCTTGCCTTATTTGAATCTTTTAAGGGAAAATTTTAGTTAATTTGAATTTATGGGTCATGGTTTGATCCCTAAATTCAAGTTAGCCTAATGATCTATTCAATGAGATTTAGGGCATGAATGTTTATGTTATGTTGTGCTTAGGATAGGAAGTTTAGAACCACTGTTTGCACCCCCTCCTATGCCCAAGGTAGTGACTTAGGAACTTTTTAAGGTAACTTAGTGGTTGTATTTGGTGGTTTGGTTAACCACCTTAGGGGATTTATCTTGGGCCAAAATTCAGAAGGATAGGGCCTTGAGATTAATTTACATTAAATCCTTAAAATTTAAACTAGCCCTCTAATTCCTCATCATTGAACCTTTATTCCACCCACAAAAAACCCCATGATCAAACACCTAATTTAGCTTTAATTAAATTTTCAAGGAAAAATAATAATTAATTAAATTAATTAATTAAAAATATCTAAAAATTCTAAAAAAAATTAAATATTTAGAAACATCCCCTTAGTTCATTCCTAACCTTTGGCGTGATTCCAAGAGGTTTAGGGCTGATTTGGATCAAAATTTAGAAATTCTCTTAATTAGGCAATTTTAGAAAATCTAAAAAATACCCAAACTTTGTAAAATCACCAATAATTCTTGAAAAATCTAATTTAATCAAACCTAAAGCCATTCAAATCTAATTAAAATCTATAATTTTTAAAAAATGTCAAAAATCTAAAATTAAGTTAAAGTTAAAAAGTCAACTTTTTGGTCAATTATTGTACAAAACTAGGTCAAAACTTCAAAAAATTATAACTTGATGTAGAAAATTTCTGATTGAGCAAACTTAGAGTCTAATTAACCCTCTTTAGGTCAAATATTTAAAAAAAAAATTGAAATTTAAGAAATCACCTTAATTTTAAGTGTCAACGTTTGGCAATGGTTTTCAAAATCGGATCAGACTGACCGATTCGACAAGTTCAACCGTGAATTGGTCTGACATGAGTTCTGATCAATTGTAATAACTAGCTGGGCTAAAAACTAGGTAAAAATTGGTCAAGAACCTAGTTAAACCGGGAACCCATTGAACTTGGTGATTTTTTAAGAACCGGATCGTTCTAATAATCATTAATCTGAGCCCTCTATCTGTGATCAAATGAATTTTATACATTAGGGATCGATATTATTCACCATCTAGTCATCTTCCCTAGCATACTCTATATGTGACTCCCATCTCCATAAGTGATACCACCATTCTTTCCCTTCCATCGATCCATATAGCAGGTCTCCTCTGACTGCTCAGTCGTCGACATACACCATATGCGACTCTATGGCGACCATGTAAGTTTAGTTGGGGAAGATGGAAGTTACCTTTGGCTGCCTACCCAACTCGTCTAGCTCAGCAATCCCAATACAGGTTCTTTAATCTATGCTTATTATTATTTGATTTTGTTTGCAATCACTAGCTATCAAAAAATGAAGATTCTCGAAAATGGATCGATAGGGTATGATCAATTGATTCTAATCCATCTACTTTTTGCATCCTGATTATAGCCCATATGATTCCAGGTTCTTTAATCTATGCTTATGCTATGATTTCATTAAATGAAAATGTTGATTTGTTGATTTGAGAAGAATATGGTATTTGTGTAACTACTTGTTGTAATGTTCTTTCCTCTAACAACTCATTTTGCATCCTTTATAGACATGAAATTTCATGGCATATCTCATGGTACTATATGGTGGCTTTGAATAATTAGAGATAAACAGGGCGTAGACAATATTTTGATATCATGCACCTTCATAAATTTTATTGGTATGAATTCTCAAAATTTGTTGGATTTAAGTTCAATTTTTTAACTATCAAAATTAATATATGAACTTTCTATAATGTAAATTAATTTGCTTAATGAATCCTTTCTAATTGCTTTATTATATTGGAAAAGCCCAAATAAGGCCATTATTAATGTTCTGTCATTGTGGTATATGATGGTTAATCTTTCCATGTTTCAATGAGCATTGGATTTATAAAAATTTTTTGCTCTGCACTTTAAGGTTCCATAAGAAACCATGTGTTTGCATATGACAACATTCCATTGGAGTTGTTATTCACAATTAGTTTAGCAATCTAATTTGGTTGTTTTCTAAGTATGTTTTGAATTTTTCTACTATATATTATTAATTTTTTTGCCATGAGATTGGACAAGCTAGCTATGTCATTTCCCAAAGTTATTAAAATTGGCTAGGAAGAGGTATTCTCTTATGGAGATGAACTTGACTCTCAAAAGGTACCCCAAGTTAGTTTCATATTTGACAAGTATAATATACCATTTGGGTTGCATGATTTGTTGGGATCACACCAATCAATATGTATCAAATGCCCTAAACCATTTGGGTTACATAAGAAAAAAAATTTCTTATCCACTAATCATCATAAAAAGAGATTGAATTTTTTTTTCTATTATTGTATTTCATTGAAATATTCATAATTTTACTCATTGAATTTTTTTACATTAGTTCATCATATGAGAAATGAAGCACCTGGAACTCAAAGTGGAGCTTCTAGTTGTAGTGTTCGTGAGAAAGTAGACATTGCATGGAATCATTTCGTTGAGATAAAAGGAGCTGATGGGAAAAAGTAATACAAATGTTTGCATTGTGGTATTGTATACAAGGGAAGAGGAATAAATAGAATGAAATAACATCTGGTACGAGTAAAGGGGAATATAGCTTCCTACAAGAAGGCTCCACATGATGTTTGATATCTAATGCAGGAGAACTTGAAGGAGATTTCATGGGAAAAAAACAACAAACATAGGAGTTGGATAGTATATTGATGATTAAGTAAAGGAAGGAAGAGATTCTTCTTCTCTACCTAAACCATAGTCCTCTAAAGCAAATTTAACAAAACTTGCTAAAGGGAAAAGAAAGCTTGTTTAGATTGAAACATTTTTTGCTCCAAAAACCTAACCAAATCACAACCTTCAATTAAAAGTGTCTTTGCATCAAAAGTAGTCCACCGTGAAGACATGGCTATTTCAAGATGTTTTTTTATTATTGCATCTCTTTTAATGCCTTAAGTTTACCATATACATAAAAAGTTGTGGATTATAACAATCATAGGTCCTAATTACAAGCTCTCATCTTACCCAATATAAGAGTTAAACTACTTAAGGAATGTAAAGAGGAGTGTAGGTTACTTATTGAGACTTATAGTAATGCTTGGAAGGACACAGGTTATACTCTTATGAAAGATGGATGGACTGATGGTATAAGTAAAACACTAATAAATTTTATGATTTATTATCCATGTGGTGTATCTTTTTTTAAACCAGTGGATGCTTCAGATATCATGAAGGATGCTACAAAATTGTGCTCTTATTTACTGAGGTTGTTGAATGGGCGTGGACATAAAATATTATTCAAATTGTTATTGATAATGCTATTAATTACAAAAAAAGCACAAGAGTTCATACATAAAAAATTTAATAATATTTATCAGTCACCTTGTGCAACACATTATTTGAATTTAATTTTAAAAAGACTTAGGCAGCATGCCTCTTATAGAGGACTTAGCAAGGAAAGCATCCAAGGTGATATTTTTTCTTACAATCATATTTGTATACTTTACGGCTTAGCAAAAGGCCTGGTTGGAAGGAAATTATACATCTTGGAGACACACAATTAGAAATAATATGTATAACATTGAAGAATGTTTGTGAGCATAAATATGACCTCCAAGAATTAATTACTAGCAAATTCTTCGCAGATTCAAAGATATCAAAAACATGTAAGGGTAGAGAAGCAGCTATAATAATCTTAGATTTGAAGTTTTGGAATGATTGTTTAACAATTTCAAAGATTGCAGGTCCTTTGATCAGGTTGTTGCATATTATTGACTTAGATGAAAAACCATCACTTGGATATTTATATGACGGAATGTATAGGGCATGAAAGGCAATCAAACCCAGGTTTAGAAATATTTAAAGATTATATAAGCAATTCACTAGTATAATTAAAAGAATATGGGATTCTCAATTGAGGCAGTGTATTCATGCAACAACATACTTTCTGAATCCTTAATTTTGGTACGACAAGGAAAATTAATGTCACAAGCCAGAAGTTATGCAAGGCCTTGTTGAACTACTTAGAAATAAGGACATTGGTCCCAAGCCCACACTTCTAATGAATGCGGTCAGATTATTTTGTGATGGCTTAGAATGTTTTGGAAAAATAATTGCTCTAACTATGGCAACGGAAATGTAACATGACAATTATCTTTTTAATACCAATGCTTATAAAATTTTTAACATATCTCATATACACAAACTTACTAATATTACTACTATCACATTATATAGATGAATGGTGGAAGATGTTTGGATCAAGTGCTCTCAACTTGCAGAAAGTAGCTATAACAATTCTAAGCTAAACATCATCATCAGGTTGTGAAAGAAATTGCTGTATTTTTTACGAAATTTACTCGAAGAGACGCAATCATTTAGAGCATCAATGATTGAAGGACCTAGTATATGTTTGATTTAATCTAAATTTAAAAAATAAGTATAATCTTATCATAACATAATATATTATATGTTAATATATCATATTATATTTACATCTATAAATGTTACTAAAATTATTCTTTCATTCTTTAGGTTTTAACTAATAAAAAAGAAGCTATAACCCTCTGGACTACACTTGTGTTGAAATTGTAGATTTATGGGTGCTTGATGATGAATCGTTGGTAGATCTTGACTTAGAGAAATTAGAAATTTAGATATACCAAGATGATGCAATGCTAGTTTTTGAAGAAGTAAACATAGCATCCACTCAGCCTACATATGTTAACTTAAGTGAAATATGAATATATCATTTAAATAAAAAATAATATAAATTCATATTAAATATTTTTAATTTATTGGTGAAGGTGAACTAGAGAATAAAGGAGCTGGAGATGACATAATTGACTTCAATTATTTAGGTGCATTTGTGGCTGCAGATTTTGTTGAAGCGGGAATAGAAAACTCAACTTATGATGACAGATTTCACGATGCAAATTTGAAGATATTTGATTTTATTTTTTTGTGAAATTATTAAAACTATTGAACTATGAAAGAGATATTATTAATTTCATATATGTATTTTGAATAAATTTCTTTTTTTCTTATCAGTTAGTGTAAACTGTTATAATCTAGCTATAATATTTTGCTTATTTACTTCATATTATGTGCATAATTAGAAGGTAATAGAGAAAAATTTCTTAATCATTTTATAATTTTTAATATTATTATTATTTATTATTTCTGGTTCGAACCTGGTTCTGCTAGTTCAATCAATTGAACCGTGAACCTCTTCGGTCCAATTTCAAGACCTTGCTTCTGGCCCCTTAATTAATGTGATTAAATAATTCCAATAATTCTAAAATTTAATAATTTCTTAAAATCTCTAAAAAATTTAACTTGTTAATAAAATTAGTTAACTAATATTTTAATACATAATAAGAACTCCAAAGATGATGTTTTCATGATCGACTACCTTGAGCTGCGAGGTTAAGTGACCTCAAGAGGTCTGGTTCCTCGAGCCCATTATGACAACACCATGAACGTATTTAATGGAGTATAAAACCTTAAAATTAAGTGACTCTTAATTACTTAACTAAATTAAAATCCTTAATTCAACCACATCAATATAATTTATAGGTTGGGCTACCTTGAACTGCGAGGCTAAGTGTCTAAAGGAAGCATGGTTCCTAGAGCCCACTGTGACAACGCAACGAACTGGTTAGTAAAAAATCTAAATTAATTTAATCTTTCAAATCAATAACTAATCAAATTAATTAAAAGTCATCAACTCTTTAATCTCTAACTAATTGAATTCATTTGATAAATCAAACTTTAAAATGTATTTTAAAATAAACCTTAATACATTAATATTTAAACTCAAAAACAAATTTTCCCTTCGACCTTCAACAAATCCAAACATCAGACAACTTTAGCAAGGAACCCAGCTTAAGATCTTTGCACACAAATTAGATGGTTTGGTTGGACAACCAACTCAAGTATAGATTAGGATGGTGTTTACTTTTATTGTGTATAACAAATTTTTTTTATTTTTCATTATATGCTGTGATTGAAAATTGATTCATATGAGTATTTATTTACTTCAGCTACAATCTGTGAATTGTTTGATGGGCGATAGTTTACCCTTAGGTTAGAACCAATCTGGTTCACACTAAGTTTTTTACAGGTAGTCACGCTCATATAGGGCAATAAAAGGGGGGCTAAATTAAAAATTATTATAACTACTGCATGTGCTTCTGCTTCTTAGCACCCAAAAAAGTAAGAGCATGGTTAAGTATGATTTACCCTTTATTGCATATATAGATAGACTACGAAAGCAAAACCAGACAATCCAATTAAATATTAACATAGGAGAGACCAAGCTCATCCAGGTGAATTAAACCTTTAAGAGAAATAAGAATGGTAGCCTCAATGTAATCATTAAAATCCTCCAAATTACAACCCCAATTAGCAAGCCAAGAGGCACAAGCATTACCCTCCTTGCAAATGTGATGAAAAGAGAAATTTATAAAAACCAAAACATTTTTTAATTTCTCTAACATGATAGAAAAGATTAGGAGAGCATCACTTATCCTCCACCACATTTAAAATTTTGAAATCAAAATCAGAATCCATCTCAATAATAATGTTAGTAAGATTAAGTGAGATGCAAATCTTAAAACCATAAATAATGTCCAAAATAATAGAAACACCATAATTACCAAAAAATAGGACCAGTAAAAGCCATAATGAGTTTACCATTACTATCCCTAATAACTCCACCATAAGCCATCAATGAGCCACTACGAGCACCCGCAACATTTAATTTAAAAAAGTTAATATGAGGGTTGAGCCAATAAATAATGTTAACCTTAGAAGCAGTAGGAAGGCCCTCCAAATTGATACCAAGCACATTACCAATGATAGTTTTTAAAGTTCTTTAAAGAGAGTAATTTAAAGAATAAAGAGATAAAATCTTATCTTTAACCTTTTGAATAACCTTCGATGATTCATCTGAATATCATTAAAGAGAGAATTATTCTTCTCTAACCATAAGAACCAAAGAATGAGAGAAGGAATAACATTACAAATATGCCCTTTAGAATTAACAAACCAAACCTTAAGCATAGATTTAATAGACATGTATTAATTAAAATAATTTAATTGAAGTAAATCTTCAAAGTAAACCCACGTTTTAACAATAATTAGTCCAGAAATAAAAACATGATTCATTTTTTTAATATGATAACAAATTGGCACTTAGAGGGTAACATAAAACCTTTTTTAGTGAGATTATCATCAGTGGGAATAATTCTATAAAGAATTCTCCAAATAAAAATAGAGATAGTAGAAGGAATGCTCTTATTCCAAATCAATGAGTAAATTATTATCACTATTACCGTGGGCTTTGAAAGTATGCCAAGCCTTTTTTAAGAGGAACCCACCATCACTAGATAAGTTACATAAGATAATGTCCTCAAAATCAGTATTGATGGGCAAGTTAAAATTTTGATGAACAATAAAGTCAAGAACCACATTATAAAGTTTTTCATAGTCCCAGCAGTTATTAGTAAAGGAAGAATTAACCTTAACCGAAGCAATAGAAGATGAGTGCATGATAGAGTCAATAGATTATTTGCCTAACAAACTATCTTGCCAAAAGAAAGCATTACCTTCACCAAGGCCCCAAGAAATGTAGGGCTCAACCTTCTATTTAACCTTACAAAGTCTTTGCCACACTCTAGAGTCACCCTGCTTAAAAAAACAAGTAGTAGGATATTTGTCAACACAATACTTGGACGACATAAAATTAGCCCAAAGGCTCATTTTAGTACAAAAATTATACAAAAGTTTAAAAGAGAAAACCAGAGCCAAGTCATACATATTTTTAAAATCGAACCTATTACGGATCTATGGTTATCGTGTTTGTATCTTGTTTTCAAAAAAATTAAAAACAACAAAAATATTTTTATCTCGCCTATTTTTTAAAAGGTTTTATTTTAGTAAGGGGGATATTGTTACGGATCTATAGTTTATGATTTTGATGATAGCAAACATTTCTTATTTCTCTACGATTGCCTTATGTGCTAACGTTTCAGGTTCACACGATCGGACTGCAATTTGGAATCAGCTCAAGATTGGGTAGACTAGGTCTAAGTCAGTTTGTAATCTTTTTCCTTTCTTGAGTCTGTTGTATTTGGTGTGGGACCAATTGGATTGTAAATTGGAAGATCTCCTGTTGTTCCCTATAAGATTTCTATTTTTGGTAATATCGGCCGGGATGATATTTATATCATCCTGGATGATATGTCCAAAATCAGAAACCCTAATTAGGGCATCCTCATTAAGGCAGCTGTCAACAGATCGGCCTGGACGATACTTGTATCGGCCAGGACGATAATCTCAATTCAAAAAGAATCAACCGCCATAATCAGTTTAAAAATTCTTTATTTTAGGAAATTGGCCAGGATGATATTATTGTCGTCCAGGATGATCTAACTCAATCATGCCTAAATTGATCTGGTATCTTTGGAAAGCATTAATGGTTGATTAATACGATCACATCGTCCGGGATGATCGCATGATCGGTCAGGATGATGGCCTTGATGATCTACATCGGATAACTTGTATTCAGGGCGATGATCAGGACGATTGAAATCGATTTTAAACTAATCGGCCTGGATGATCATAACATTGTCCAGGACGATGTAACCAATTTTCTTCTGATCGTCCCAAATCGTCCCAGGCTGATGAGCTAAATTTGTACTGATCGGCCAGGACGATATACCTATCGTCCTGGACGATAATGTTGGCAACTTACATTAATGAGCTCGTTTTGAGAGCTTCTATTTAAGCTTGGCATGACACTTTGTAAGTGTCTTTAGCAGCCATTGTAGCTTCGTTCTTGTGGGGGAAACTTGAAGAGAGAGCTTGAAAGGGAGAGAGGAAAGGGTGGAGTTTGAGAGGGAGAAGATCCTGTGAGGGGGAGGAACTCAAGGGAGTGTGGTGGGGGATCCACACGATTACTCCGGTGAACTAGCACCTTAGTACCATCAGATTCAAGGCTTGTCTTGAGGGAAGTTCACCAAAGAAGAAGATCTCTTTGGTGTCAAAGGACCAGGCGACTCTGCCGCATCGGTGGAAGTGATTTTGTAAGGGCTTCTCCTCCTAGCTATGGGGGCTAAAGGAGAGACACTTTTGTAGTGCAATACTTGGAGGGTGGCTCCAAGGAGTGGACGTAGGTCAAGGTTTGACCAAACCACTATAAATCCGGTGTGTTCTTTTCTTATTATTGCTTCCGCATTTATTTTTCTTCCGCACTTTGTTTGTGGTGATTTTGGTTGGAGTTTTATCTTTGGTTTTAAGGTTTTCCAATTCACCTCTCTCTTGATTAGCTTGGGACTAAGTTTAAGAGGGCCTAACATCCCTAACGAACTTTCAAGTGGTATCAGAACAGGATTCAAAAATTTAAGTTTGAAAACTTTTTAAATTTGATCCATGGCTAACCTTGGGAATCGCAACACTACGGAAGGGTACTCGATTACCCTACCTCCCCTGTTCGATAACCTACCTATTGATTTTTGGAAAACCTTATGAAACGATCTTAGACATGTACACCAGATTCATTCAAATTGTAAACTCATTGCATGCTTTAGGAAAAGAATTTTCAAATTTTGAAAAAGTTAATAAAATTCTTCGTTGTTTACTTGAAAATTTTGATGCCAAAGTTATTGCTATTTGTGAATCAAAAGATTTAAATGATTATTTTATTGATAATTTGATTGGCTCACTCATTGCCTACGAGCAAGGTTTGGGTCAAAGACTTTTGGATGCAGGTGAAACGATCATTCTAAAAGCTGAAGATACTGAAAGAGGAAGCTTAGTTGGTGACGATAGCAATGACTTGTCAAGCAAATCACAAAGCTCACCAAAGAAAAAGCAAAAGTGGAAAAAAGGTAAAAATGGTAAGGATGTTAATATTTCCTCTAATATCATCCAGGATGATGTAACCAATTTTCTTCTGATCGTCCCAAATCGTCCCAGGCTGATGAGCTAAATTTGTACTAATCGGCCAGGACGATATACCTATCGTCCTGGACGATAATGTCGGCAACTTGCATTAATGAGCTCATTTTGAGAGCTTCTATTTAAGCTTGTCACAACACTTTGTAAGTGTCTTTGGTAGCCATTGTAGCTTCATTCTTATGGGGGAAACTTGAAGAGAGAGCTTGAAAGGGAGAGAGGAAAGGGTGGAGTTTGAGAGGGAGAAGACCCTGTGAGGGGGAGGAACTCAAGGGAGTGTGGTGGGGGATCTACACGGTTGCTCTGGCGAACTCGCACCTTAGTACCATCAGATTCAAGGCTTGTCTTGAGAGAAGTTCACCAAAGAAGAAGATCTCTTTGGTGTCAAAGGACCCGGGGACTCCGCCGCACCTGGAAAGTTAGAAGTGATTTTGTAAGGGCTTCTCCGCCTAGCTGTGGGGGCTAAAGGAGAGACACTTTTGTAGTGCAATATTTGGAGGGTGCCTCCAAGGAGTGGACGTAGGTCAAGGTTTGACCGAACCACTATAAATCCGGTGTGTTCTTTTCTTATTATCGCTTCCACATTTATTTTTCTTTCGCACTTTGTTTGTCGTGATTTTGGTTGGTGTTTTATCTTTGGTTTTAAGGTTTTCCAATTCACCTCTCTCTTGATTAGCTTGGGACTAAGTTCAAGAGGGCCTAACATCCCTAACGAACTTTCAGAACCCACCTTTAATAGGAACTTCACAACATTTAACCCAAGTAGCCCAAGTAATTTGGGAATTAATAGAAGCACCATTCCAAAAAAATTTATTAATAAGTTTATGAACCCTATTACACACAACTTTAGTGGGAAGAATAGTTTCAAAACTATAAATAGGAAGAGAACACAAAATAATTTTGATAAGAGTAATCCTACCACCAAAGCTAAGAAAATTAGAATCCCAAGATAAAAGTTTATTATGCATAGAGGTAAAAAGATCATCAAAAAGAAAAGTTTTCCTTCTACCCTTAAAAAGTGGAAAACCAAGGTATTTAATAGGTAATTGACCTTGAATAAAATAAGTCAAGTCTTTGAGGCCCAAAATATGAGTATTAGAAATGTTATTAGAGGCAATAAAATATCTTTTATTTTTGTTAAAGGATAAACCACTGCTCATCTCAAATTTGTTATAAAAATCCATAAGCTTTCGAATTCTATTGGTAGAAGCATTGGTAAAAATAATAAAGTCATCCGCAAGACATAAATGAGAAACAGGAAAATCACCCAGAGTTCTAAATTAAAGATTATGATTATTCTCAAAAAGATTGGTAAGGCCTCTAGATAAAAATTTAGCAATAATGATAAAAAGGGCAGGAGATAAAGGATCTCCTTGCCTTAAGTCATGAGAAGATTTAAAGAAACCATTAGTAGAACCATTCGCAATAATATGAAAATTCATTAGGGATGTTAAGCCCTATAGAACTGGCCCAAGACTAACCAAGAGGGGGGATGAATTGGTATTTAAAAACTTTAAGCAAAGCTCAACAAATTTCACAAACCAAAACACCACAAAATAAACAATGCAGAAATTTAAGTGCTGAAGCAGTAAAAATAAGAACACAAAGGTTTATAGTGGTTCGGTCAACTCAACCTATGTCCACTCCCCGGAGGCGCCCTCCGAGTATTGTACTACAATCGTGACTCTCCTTTATCCCCCACAGCTAGGCGGAGAAGCCTTTACAAACACCTCTTTTTTCCACACCCGGCAAGGCAGAGAACCATCCTTCTTTTGCTTCCTCCTGAAGTAGGCAGAGAACCTCGATCACTTGCTAAAACTTACCTCTCCAATCCCTTCCAAGGACTAGAGACTCTAGGGAAGAAGAAGTGGAGCAATGCTTGGAGCAACCCCTTGTGAATCCCCTTGTAAGCTCCCCCTCACAAGATCCTCTCTCTCTCTCTCCCTCTCTCTCTCTCTCTCCTTTAGGTTTTCTCAGGTCAAGACAGTAGCCAAGGATGTTCAAAAACAATGAACTAAAGCTCTTAAATAGAAGAGCTTCAAACGAGCTCATTAATTGCAAGTTACTGACTATATCGTCCTGGATGATTTGGACATCGTCCTGGCCTATCAGCACAAATCTCAGAAGATCGGCCAGAGCATCTCCTTGAATGCAAATTGGATGATTGAAAAATTGTCTTGATTGTCCAGGATGATCTCACGATCATCCTGGCCGATCAATTCAAATCAGAGGAGAATCGTCCTAAGAATTGCCTTGAATTCAAGTTGGCCGATATTTATCGTCTAGGAGTAACTAAGGGTTTTTTAATATATCATCCTGGCCGATCCTGAGATCATCCAAGACGTTGTGATCATATCAATCATCCTTAATTACTTCCTCGATTCCTGGATTAATTTAGGCATAATTGTGTGATATCGTCCAGGCCGATCTCACGATCGTCCTGGCTGATTTCCAAAAATACAGAATACCTAAATTGATTATGTTGGCAAATTCTTTCTGTATTAAGCCTATCATCCTGACCGATATAAGTATCTTCCAAGACGATCAGTTAATTACAGCTGCCTTAACAAGAAATCCTGATTATAACTTCTATTTTGAACTTGATCGTCCAGGACGATATACATATCATTCGGGACGATGTGAGTAAAAACACAAGTTCTAAATCTCTCAAGTGTGTGTGTAGGGTTACCTTGACATCGATCACTTCAAATAATTACAATTGACTCAAGAAGGGAAAAATAAAATTACAGACTGACTCAACCCTAATCTACCCAGTCTGGAGCTGATTCCGATTTCGTCTGATCTTTGAGTCCAGAAAAGTCAGTAGAAAAAAAGGCAGTCATAGTGAAACATGATTTGTTTGCTATTATCAAAATCATAATCTAAAAATATATTTATAACAATCTCCCCCTTTTTTATGATGGCAAACATATTAATAATCAATTCTAAAACATTAATGCAAAACTAACCAAGCTTTCAATTTTTCGAATAGAACAAGTACAAACATACTACAAGAGCAAGTTCAAATACACTACTCCCCCTTTTGACATCTCAAAAAGGAGGAGGAAACTAAAAACAAAAACTAAAGCAATAAAAAAAATATAATACAGAAAAAGAAAGCAATCCATAGAAAACAAAAACTAAAACTAAAAAAATGAGGTGGTGGAGCCTGCTGAAAGTAGCTAGCTAGCATAGTAAACTAAGCATTGAACCATGCTATGTCCTGGTTGTGCTGCTGCTTGTGGTGAGTAATGTAGCTGTCAAAATGGGCCAAGTCTTCTGTGCGGTGCTGCTCATAGCGGGTAATGTTCTCAGAATGTTGCTGCTCCTGTACAGCAACGTAAGCGTCGAAACGGGTCTCCCAATGATCAAATTTCTCCACTAACTGGTCAAACTGTGAGTGCTGGCGAAGAGGAGTAGGATCAGGAATGAGAGCAGGAGCGGGAGCCTCCTCCTCAGCCCCCGAGGTTCCTCATCCCCTGGGTGGAGACGAGTACTGTGAAGGGTATTGAAGGAACTGTTTGAGTAGAAGAGAGTTGGGAGGTTGGGAGGAGTAGGATATTGAAGTTGATATTTAGTTTCAAGAACATAGGCTATGAGGTGTCCTAAAGCCAGATTAGGTTTTCTCTTTTGACCTGAATCGCGGATTACAGTTAAATGATCAATTTATCAAAAAATTAAGTCAGTAGCATTAAATTCTGTATGTGCTATGATGTAAAAAGTAGTCAGAGAAAGAAGAGGAGTGATGTGGATTCGGTCCCCAGCTTTTGGAATAATGGAGGTTCGAAGAACATGCTGAATTGTCCTAGAATCTTTTACTAAAGAACTAGTCTCTCCAACATGAAAAGGTGCATTGGTCTGGCGAAAAAAATGATTTGCAGTGGACCAATTAAAATCAGGATCTGCAATAATTATATGCAGCTTATCCCTGATGGTGGATTGCTGTAATAGTTCAGCACAATCCTGATATGTGATATTGACCGGGCGTCGATTCACATAGGAGGTCAGAGCTGTGAAAGCAGGATTTATGCAAAGATTTGTGAAGAATTCACGAAGAAGCTCAGTATGAAAGGGGACAGCTAGAGAAAGAATGAAACAAAGAGAAGTGTGAGCAAAGAGATTCATTACCTGATACGAAAGGTGGACAGGATTGATGACTCTGGAGACAGTTATCCCACATTCTTTATATCAATGGAAAGCAGCTTCATCTTTTGCCTCCCTAAAATGAGGGTCATTCCTAGCCCTCGAAGAACTCCCAGAAGTTTATCGGACTCTCTTCCACCAGCTATAGCAAGAAACTAGTAAGAAAACACAACAGAAGAAGAAGGTTGAGGTGAAAATAATGGATGGAATGGCCTGAATTTAAAGAAACGGCCACATCATCCTGGACGATCGCAGAATCATCTAGGACGATTTGGTTCAATTATTGCATACAAGCCAACTGGTTAAAAAGGCGGTCCGATCGGTCGGGCTGATCAGATATCGGCCAGGACAATTAGATACAGGCAATCAACCCGAGGAGTCAAGCCAGACGACCGTTGAAAAAGCAGATCATCCGGGCCAATTAAGTGTATTGTCCAGGATGATGCACAATAATTGATCCTACCGACCGAAGTTAAAACATTTTAAATCTATGCCACGTGTATCATCCAGGACGAACAGTTGATCGGCCCGGACGATTGTCCAATAATGGATCGTCCGGAACCGATTTTAAGGATTCTAAACATGCTGACACGTGGATCGTCCAGGATGATCTAGTGTATCGGTCAGGATGATGACCATAAATGCATCGGCAAGGATGAAAATTGTATCGGCCAAGACGATAAAAAATGATTGTAATAGAGTTTGATCATATTGTTCGGGATGATGTAGGATCATCCGGGATGTGAGTTATAGAAAGCTCAAAAAAGTTTAGCAGATGAAATTTTGAAGAGAAATTGCTATATCGTCTAGGACGACATAAATATCAGCTAGGATAATGGGACAAAAAGTTGAAAATCAAGAAAAGATAGAGATCATCAAAGAAAACCCTAAACAGAAATAAATACAAACAAAAAAACAAAAAAAGTTGATAAAAAAAATTAAAGTTTTTGGTTTTTTAATTTTTCTATTTTTTTTTTTGTTTGTAGCAAAGCAAGCATATGACAAATTTTCCAAATAATTAAATTTTAAAGATTTGAAAGATCAATGAGTTAACAATATCATAATCTTAAAATGGTAGAAAATTCGATCCTGTTTACCCTAGCTCGGACTTCTTTCAGGATAAAAATTGTCTTTGGAAAACAAGAGGTCTAACTCAAAATAAATTGGATAAAAAGAAGATCCGCTCAAAACTTGGTTACAAATAAGATATCTTATAAAATAGTATACAAAAGTAATTTGTCTCTATCATGGAATTTAAAATCAAGCCTTTGAAAATATCAAATAACACATGAGTCCTTCTAAGTTTTAAAAGTTTTGAAAAGAGAGGATAGCTTGCATTTAGTGGGCTCATTTTATGCCTCTTGTCACTTTGATTGGTTCTTTGAGCATCTTTTGATTTTTTGATACACTTTCATGTATATACTTTTCTTTTCAATTTGGCATCATTGGCCTTTTTTTTTTTCACAAGCTAAGAACTCTTTAACAAACCCTTAAAAAAAAGGTTCTTAGTTGTGATTATATCTTCTAGATATTACAGAAGAGGAGCTCTCTTTCTAACATAGAGAAGAACAAGCCACAAAACAAAATCAAAATCATATGATAAGTGCAATGGCAAGATTTCAATTAACTTGAAATATATATAAAAACTTTGGATCATATATATAAGATAGACTATTGTAGCAAGATAAAAAAGATCTTAATTTCAAAAACAATTTGTTAAAATGAGGTGGACTTTTTGTTTAGAAAAGAAAACTATATCACCAAAAGAGGTTAGAGGGAGGGAAACCATCAATGGTGTTTTCTCCCTTTAACCAATTTAGAAATGCTAATCATTGGCCATAAATCTCCAAAGTTTAAGAACAAGGAAAAATCATTATAAAGAAAATAAAGGTAAAACCGACTAGAACAACTAAATAAAAACTAATTAAAATATAACAATAATCAAAATGCAATTCAAGAATTTGTTAAGCAGCAAGTTTAAGTAGTTATGAGCTGTGAGCCTTCATTTGTCCAAGTATCCTATGCTCTCACGAGGTCTTTGGTGAGAGCAATCCTGCAAGAATCAACAACTGTCAGATTTAGGAACTCAAATAGGTTTGGATCCCTTCTCATGAAAAGGAGAGTGTAATGCATGTGTGCTATGCTGTAAATCATGCAATTTTGGTCTCCACACCCAATGTATACTACGGTGAACAATGCAAGAGTGTGAGATGTGTCCTAGCATGCCACATGAAAAACATCTAACTCCAGGAAAAGGATTTCTTAAATGATTAGTGTTATAACGCCTTTTCCTGGGTTTTGGCTTTAGATCAAAAGTGGGTGTCATCCAATTTCTCTTAATTGAGTCCTATTCATCTTTAAGCCTTAAGTTAGTATCTTCCAAAGTATTATTATCAATCCTCAAGTTGTGCTCTATTTCTTTAGATTTCTTCAAATCAGATTTGAGTGAGGTGTGTGAAACTTTTAATGCATCATGGTCATTAATTAATTCTGAATGCTTTTTGTTTAAATCATCAAATTCATCAAGTAGAGCCATATGATTAGAATCAATTGTAGAATGATCTTTGAGAATAATTTCATATTCTTTTTGTAAATTCAAAAGTTACAACTTTAAGCTAGCATGAGTCTTTTTAAGTTTTTTGTATGATGCATGAATTTTCTCACTAATTTTAAATAATTGATCATAAGTTGGTTTACATACCTCTTCTTCATCACTTTGATCAAGATGATCTTCTCCCATTAAGTACAAGTTTGTTATTTCTTCTTCTGGTTCCATCTCCAATGAATCTGATGTAGAATCTGCCCAAAATGCCTTTTGGACTCTCTTCTTGTCCTTCCTTATCTCAGGTTTCTCTTCGCCCTTTTCTTTGCTTGAGTGATCTTCAAGTGTAGGACAATCAGCTCTCACATGTCTAGGCTTCCTGCATTTATAACATACAACATCAGAAGATCCCTTCGAATATTTATTATCCTTACCTTTCTCCAATGATGCTTTTGCTTCTTCGTTAGAAAGCTTTTGAATTGCCTTGTGATTAAGACAAATTCATCGCTTTCAGACCTGTAAGAGTCAGAATCTGATTTGTGCGCCTTCAGTGCCACCATTTTCTCCTTCTTCTTCTCATCTGCATCAAGATTTCTTTTATTCACTCCTTGCTCATAAGCAATGAGTGAGCCAAATAAGTTGTCAATCGAATAGGTGTTTAAATCCTTAGATTCAGTTAAAGTAGTGATTTTAGCATCAAACGATGAAGGCAAGTATCTTAAAATCTTGTTCACTTTTTCATAGTTTGAAAGTTCTCTTCTTAATGCATGCAATGAAGTAACAATCTGAGTGAACCGTGTATACCTGTCAAAAGTAGATTCAGAGGGTTTCATACGAAAAAGTTTATAGTCATGCAAAAGAATATTCAAACGAGATTGTTTAACTTCATTAGTACCTTCATAAGTGATACACAATTTATCCCAAATTTCTTTACCAGTTTTGCAAGTGGAAACACACATGTAGTCTTCTGATTTTAAAGCACAAAAAATGCAGTTCAAACATTTTGCATTCAATTGAGCTAAATCTTTTTCATCGAAAGTCTATTTAGTAAAAGCAACTTCTATTTTAATTCAGTTAATTTCACGAGAAGGTGGAGAATACCCTTCTTTAATAAGCATCCACATGCAATAATTAGTAGATTATAAAAACAATGTCATAAGGGTTTTCCAAAAATCAAAAGGTAGGTTATCAAACAAGGGAGGTCGTGTAATCGAATATCCTTCAGTAGTGTTATGATTCCCAAAGTTAGCCAGGGATCAAATTCAAAAAGTTTTCAAACTCAGTTTTTATGAATCCCATTCTGATACCACTTAAAAGTTCATTAGGGATGTTAAGCCCTATAGAACTGACCCAAGACTAACCAAGAGGGGGGGGTGAATTGGTATTTTAAAAACTTTAAGCAAAGCTCAACAAATTTCACAAACCAAAACACCACAAAATAAACAATGCGGAAATTTAAGCACGGAAGCAGTAAAAACAAGAACACAAAGGTTTATAGTGGTTCGGTCAACTCGACCTACATCCACTCCCCAGAGGCTCCCTCTGAGTATTGCACTTCAATCATGACTCTCCCTTAGCCCCCACAGCTAGGCAGAGAAGCCTTTACAAACACCTCTTTTTGCCACACCCGGCAAGGCAGAGAACCTTCCTCCTTTTGCTTCCTCCTGAAGCAGGCAGAGAACCTCGATCACTTGCTGAAACTTACCTTTCCCAACCCTTCCAAGGACAAGAGACTCTAGGGAAGAAGAAGTGGAATAATGCTTGGAGCAACCCCTTGTGAATCCCCTCACAAGCTCCCCCTCATAATATCCTCTCTCTCTCTCCCTCTCTCTCTCTCTCTCCTTTAGGTTTTCTCAGGTCAAGAAAGCAGCCAAGGATGTTTAAAAATGTTAAACTAAAACTCTTAAATTGAAGAGCTTCAAAGGAGCTCATTAATTGCAAGTTGTCGACTATATCGTCCAGGATGATATAGACATCGTCCTTGCCATTCAGTACAAATCTCAGAAGATCGGCCAGAGCATCGCCCTGAATGCAAACTGGACGATTGAAAAATTGGCTTGATCATCCAGGACGATCTCACGATCATCCCAGCCGATCAGTTCAAATCAGAGGAGAATCATCCTGAGAATCACCTTGAATTCAAGCTGGCTGATATTCATCATCCTGGAGTAACTAAGGGTTTTCGAATATATCATCCTGGCCGATCCTAAGATCATCCAAGGCCGATCCTGAGATCATCCAAGATGAAGTGATCGTATCAATCATCGTTAATTACTTCCTTGATTCCTGGATTAATTTAGGCATAATTGTGTGATATTGTCCAGGCCGATCTCACGATCGGCCTTGCCGATTTCCAAAAATACAGAATACCTAAATTGATTATGTTGGCAAATTCTTTTTGTATTAAGCCTATCGTCCTAGCCGATATAAGTATTGTCCAGGCTGATCAGTTAATTATGGCCGCCTTAACAAAAAATCCTGATTAGAACTTCAGTTTTGAACTCGATCGTCCAAGACGATATACATATCATCCGGGATGATCTGAGTAAAAACACAAGTTCTAAATCTCTCAAGTGTGTGTGTGTAGGGTTACCTTGACATCGGTCACTTCAAACAATTATAATTGACTCAAGAAGGGAAAAATAAAATTACAGATTGACTCAACCCTAATCTACCCAGTCTTGAGCTGATTCCGATTTTCGTCCGATCTTTTAGTCCTGAAAAGTCAGTAGAAAAAAAGGCAGTCGTAGTGAAATAGGATTTGTTTGCTATCATCAAAGTCATAATCTAAAAACATGTTTGTAACATAATAGAATAATATACACCTTCAATACAGTTCTTAATAAGCTTAATAAAAATAGAATTAAATCCAAAACACTCCAAAATCTGATAAATAAAGGACCAATCAATATTGTCATAAGCTTTGGCAATATCAAGCTTTAAAATCAAGTTCCACCTCTAACTCTAACATCCATGTCATGGCAGAGTTCTTGAGCCAACAAAATATTATCTGTAATAACACTACCTTTCAAAAAACCCATCTAAGAGGTAGAGAAAATTTTAGGTAAAAGAAAAGTGAGACGATTCATGATAATTTTAGAAATCAACTTATTAAAAAAGGTATAGAGACTGATAGGTCTAAAATTATTCCAAGTATTGATAGAGTTGTTCTTAGGAATAAGCATAATGAGAGTAGACATAAAAAACATAGGAATAGGATTAGCAGCAAAAAAATTTAGAATATCAGCAAAAAGATCCTTATTAATAATATGCCAAGATTTCTAAAAAAATTGAGTAGTAAACCCATCAGGACAAGCCACCGAAACACTATTCATACAAAATAAAGTATCTTTAACCTCCTCAAAAGAAGGAGGTTTAGTAAGATTCACATTATCCTCTTGGGAGATAATGATAGAATAATAGAGTGATCATTAAACTAAACCGGGTTAAAATCCTTATTAAGATGACTTTGAAAGTGAAGGATAGCTAAATTGGCAATTTCCAGACTATCCTCACAAATAGAACCATCATCACATTGGATTTTATTAATACCTTTTTTAGAACATCTCCTCTTAAGAAATGCATAAAAATATTTAGTATTGTTGTCTCCCTTAAACAAATGCTTAACAACAGCTTTTTGTTTCCAAAAAACTTGTTCCTGAGCTTGAAATTTAAAAAGATCATCTTTAGCTTTTTTAAAAGAGAGAAATTAGCATCAGAATGGTCAGCTTGACAAGCAGAATCCATATTCTTAACAAGCTGCTCAACCTCCAAAATATTATAAAAGAGATTTTTAAAACATCACGGTTCCACCAATTTAAAACTTGCTTAAGCCTTTTCATCTTAAACTAAAGCCTCCACATGCCAAAACAAGAATTATTCGGATAAAGAGGAGCATGCCAATTATTCTCCATAACCTCAAAAAAGGAATCATGAAGTAACCACATATTTTTAAATCTGAACTGAGAAGAGCCATCAAATTGTCTAAAATTAAGACTAATCAACAAAGGAGAATGGTTAGACAAACTTCTACTAAGATGGTCCACATTAATAGAATTAAAAGAACTAAGCCAAGAGTCATTAAAAAGCACGCAGTCCAACCATTGCCATAAGCGGCCCTAATTCCAAGTAAATTGATTACCAAAAAAACTAATATCAATGAGATTATAATCCAAAATCATATTACTAAAATCCTCCATAGACTAATAGGATGGAAAGGAACCACCAATCCTTTTAGAAGTGTTAGCAATAACATTAAAATCACCACCAACAAACTAAGAAAAATTATAAATATTATGGAAATTAATGAGTTTGTCTCAAAGGACTTTCTTAATGTAATAAGAAGAACTAGCATACACAAAGGAAGCATAACAGTGAAAGTTAAAAACCTCAATTTGACAATGTAAAACTTGAGTAAAATCACCAATAGCATCAATTTTAACTGGATCTTTCCAGAAAAGCCAAATCTTACTAACTACATTCGAAATATCAGAATTAAAGCCCAAAAAATGACAAGTGCTAATTAACCTAGAGGAAGAAATAAGATGCTCAAGCAAAACAAGAATAGAAACATTATGAATATGACATAAATTTTTCACACGAATCCTAGAAGAAGGACATCCAATCTCCCTCACATTCCAAATAATAGAGTTAAACATAAATAGACAAAACTAATGGGAAGTGAGTCAGCGAGTAGTTCTGGGAGATTGCAATATAAGCTGTTATTTTTTTCCTACCTTTACTACTCTGAAGCTTACAAAAACTAGTATCATTATCATCCTTAGAAAAATATTTAGCAACAAAGCCCATATCTTCAGTATCAGTAAAAGTATCACTATTATAACAAGAGGTTTAAGGGGTCTTACTATGTAAGTCCACATTAGTATTTTGTTGAGGATATTCATCCTCCATAAATATACCATCATCTTCCATATTACCTTTACCTTTTCCCTGAGAAGGAAAAACTTCCATAGAAATAATTTCACCTTCCTCCAACAGATTAACATCTCTCACAATCTATATGAGCCATATTAGTGCTAGTATTACCTTTCTTATCCTTTTCTTATACAATAGAGATAATGTTAGAAAGAGAGTTACCATTCAGATCAACTAAGTTTTTGTTAGTCATACAAAGACTAATAGACTCAACGTTAGCATGATTATGAATTTCAACATTAGATAAATATTTGGCCACCATATTATCACATTCAATAAAAGAGATTGAAGAAGTTTTAGCACCAACTCCATGATCACGATTCAAAGTAATAATATTTCTAACAATAGGTTGAAGTTCATCAACCACTAAAGGCAACAGCTCCTCAACAAATTGGGATGGATTAGAAGTATTATCCTCTACAAGCATCGTATTTGTTGCAAATCTAACTTTATGGATTAGACTTTTGATGATAGAAAACATTCATGATTCCCTATGACTGCTTTTCCTACTAACTTTCAGGACCATAAGATCGAATACAGCTTAAGCTAGCTCAAGATCGGGTAGATTTAGGTTGAGTCAAGTCTGTATTTTTTCCTTTCTTGAGTCAATTATAAAAGTAGTTCCTGATGCAAAGTAACCTTGCACACACACACTTGAGTGCTTTTCTGAATTTTTCTGTTTTAAGTACATCAGCCACGACGATGTTCCTATTGGCCAGCACGATTCAACTAAAAATAGAAACCTAATTAGTGCATCCTAGTTAAGCAGCCATCATTAAGTAAATCATCTCCATATTGGCCTAGATGATACAACACAATTATGCCTAAATTATTCTTACAATTATTAAAAGACATTAAGGCTGATTAATACATTCACATTGGCCGGGCTGATCACAGAATCGGCCAGGATGATATTCTGGTCGATTGACATCAGCCACACTCTATTCAGGGCGATGTTCAGGATGATTGTACTCGGATTTGAACTAATCGGCCAGGATGATATTGCATCATCCTGGATGATGAAATCAATTTTCTTCTAATCTTCTTAAATCATCCCAACTGATTGAGCTTATTTTGTACTGATCGGCCAGGATGATATTTATATCGTCCTGGACGATAAAGTCGGTTCTTGAAATTCTATTTAAAAGAACCGAATTTTCTCATGCTCAAGACCTTGAGAGCTACTGTCTTGACTTGAGAGAGCCTTGGGAGAGGGAGAGAGAGAGAGAGAGAGAGAGAGAGAGAAGAACTTGTGAGGGGGAGTTTGTGAGAGGGTTCACAAAGGTTGCTCCAAGCAAGGTTCCAAGTCATCATCTCCGTTCTTCGTCCTTCATCTTGGGAGGTTCTTGGGAGGTCTACTTCAACAAAGGTCTGGGTTCTATGCCCGCTTCAGGAGGAAGAAAAAGGAGTCGGTTCTCAGCCGCTCCTGGGTTGGTGAAAAGGAGTCTGTTGTAAAGGCTTCTCCGCCTAGCTGTGGGAGCTAAAAGAGAGACACTTAGTTAGTGCAATACTCGGAGGGTTCCTCCGAGGAGTGGACATAGGTCAAGGATTGACCGAACCACTATAAATCTGGTGTGATCTTTCTTTATTTTGTTTTTGCACTTATTTATTTTTGCACTCTGATTTTTGTGGTGATTTTGGTTTTAATTTTGTGCTTTACATAAGGAAAAAATTTAAAATACCAATTCACCCCCCCCCCCTCTTGGTTAGCCTCGGGCTAGTTCTTGAGGGCTTAACATCCCTATCAAACTTTCAAGTGGTATCAAAGTGGGATTCATAAAAATTAAGTTTAAAAACTTTTTGAATTTTTTGATCTGTGGTTAACAATGGAAATCATAATACTGTGGAAGGGTATTTTATTACCCGACCACCTTTGTTTGATAATATCCCTTTTGATTTTTGGAAAACTCGCATGTCTACATTTTTACAATCAATTGATTATCGCATGTGGATGCTTGTTAAGGATGGTTATACACCTCCAACTGAAAAATTGAATGGAGTTGTTCCACTTCCTTTTACTGAATGGACTCTAGATGATAGTTATTAGCATAATTAAATATAAAATATTTGAACTATTTTTTTTTTGTGCTTTGAAATCGGAAGATTACACGTGTGTTTCCACTTGCACTACTGGTAAAGAAATTTGAGATAAATTATGTATCACCTATGAAGGTACTAATGAAGTTAAGCAATCCCGTTTGAATATTCTCTTGCATGATTATGAACTTTTTTGTATGAAATCTTCTAAAACAATTTCTGAAATGTATACAAGGTTTACTCAGATTGTTACTTTATTGCATGCATTAGGAAGAAAACTTTCTAACTATGAAAAAGTAAACAAAATTTTAAGATGTTTGCCTTCCTATTTTGATGCAAAAATTACTACGATATCTGAATCTAAAGATTTAAATACATATTCGATCAATAACTTACTTGGTTCACTAATTGCTTACAAGCAAGGGGTGAACCAAAGAAATCTTGATGCAGGCAAAAGGAAGAAAGAAAAAATAATGGCACTTAAGGCAAACGATTTAGACACTGGCTCTTCTAGGTCTGAAAGTGATGATGTTGCTTTAATCACAAGGCAATTTAAGAGCTTTCTAAGGAAGAAGCACAAAAATCATCAAAAATGGAATAAAGGTAAAGCAACAAAAATTTTAAGAATTCTAAAAAAATAATTTGCTTTGAATGCAGGAAGCCTAGACACGTTAAAGCTAATTGTCCTACACTAAAGGCACACCCAAGTAAGAAGAAGGGTGAGGAGAAACCAAACTTCAAAAAGGACAAGAGCAAGAAGAAATTCCAAAAGACATTCTGGGTGAATTCTGCATTAGATTCCTCTAAAACTGAACCTCATGAGGAGACAACAAACCTGTGCTTAATGGAGGACAATAATCTTGGTCAAAGTGACCAAGAAGAAGTATATGAACTAACCTATGAGCAACTCCTTGAAGTTTCTGAAATAATACATGCATCATATAGGAAACTTAAGAAAACTCATGCTAGCCTAAATTTGGGATTTTTTAATTTACAAAAAGAACATGAAAATCTTCTCAAAGACCATTCAACAATTGATTCAAATCACATGACTTTACTTAATAAGTTTGATGCATTAAAAAAAAGCATGCTGAGTTATCTGATTCTCATGATTCTTTAAAATTGTCCCATTCTGAGTTAGAAAAAGAATATAAAAAATTAGAAAATTTAAAACCTTTGAAAAAAAAAATCTTCATTTTATGCATCGCATAAAAAGCATCATTATAGGAGTAGATTAGTGCATCTTTTTCCTGGAGTTAGATATTTTTCATGTGGCATGCTAGGACATATAGCACACACTTGCACCATTCACCATAGCCCACATTGGGTTTGGAGACACAAGTTACATGATCCACAGCATGTATTGCATTCTACTTTCTATAAGAAGGAACCCAAATGTTTGGGTTCCTAAATTTGACATTTGATAATTTTGCAGGCAAGCTCTCATAAAAGGCCTCGTGAGAGCATATAGCACCTGGACAGCGGATGCTCTCGACATATGATTGGCGATGCCAGTCAATTCATAGTACTGGATGTTGAAACTCATTCACTATGAGTTAGGTTGTTAAACATAAGCTTATGTCCTACGACTAACTAAGAGGGGGGGGGTGAATTGGTAATTAAAAAAAAATTAACCCTCTTTTTAAATTAGGAAACGAAAATAAAACTTTAGTGAATTTTTTAAAAAATATTTTTCAACCACAATTTTAAAAGTAAAAACACAAAAATAAAAAGCAGCAGAAAAATAAAGACATGAGATTTATAGTGGTTAAATCAAAACCAGACCTGCATCCACTCCCCGGAGGCACCCTCCGAGTAATACCACTAGTGACTCTCCTTTTGCACCCACAGCAAGGCAGAGATGCCTTTACAAAACTCTCTTCCACCACTACATGGTGCGGTAGGGAACCGTCATCCTTTCACACTTTCCTGATGTAGGCAGAGAACCCTTCATCCTTTCACACTGTCCTGAGAACCATTTGTCCTTTCACACTCTCCTACTGTGGGCAGAGAACCCTTCGGCTATTCACACTCTCCAAGTGTCGGTAGAGAACCAGATATCCTTGACAGATCTTCTTCACAAGAAATCTAGAAGGAAGAGAGAAAAGATTGAAGTAAACACAAATCAAAAGTAAAGATTCTTACCTTTGAACACAAAGTGAAGCCTTCACGCTCCAGTAGTAAGAATTCTCATTCGAACACACTCTTACACTCACTCCTTGACTCTTCTTTCAGTAGGCATGAAGATCAGTAGGCAAAAAGATTAAGTGGTAGTTTAGATTGGACTATTTATAGGAAAGATACAAAAAACCGTCCAAAACTACAAATTTTCATGTCAATACGCATTGGATCGTCCCGTATGATCGTGGTCCTGGACGATTTTACTTACATGCGTTGGAAGTGAACCTAATGTATATGGGTATGAAATGACTTTGTACACACACATCATCCCGTACAAACTTGGTTCATCCGGTACGAATGGTTATTCCATAGGTCGGTTCCCAAAAAAGTATAGAACGTCACTAAAATTTCAGAGTCAGTTTACTTCATCCTGGGATGAATATGGGTTCATCCAGATGAAATTTTTCCAGAGAGCAACCCGTCCTAGTACGATTATAAATTTCATATGAACAAAAATTCTCCAGAGGAGATTTCGTCCCGGGATGAATACACTTCGTCTTGAATGAAAATACTGCAGAGAACACTCATCCTAGAACGAATATAAATTTCATCTGAATAAAAATTTTCCAGAGAACATTTCATCCTAGGATGAATACACTTCGTCCTGGACGATTAGGACTTAGAAAACTTTTCTTTAATTCCTTTTCGTTCCATTGCTCTTACGAGAAAATAACTGACTTGATCGTCCCATACGAACTATGTTTATCCCGTACGATCAGTACATATTATTTAAGATCTCCTTAAGTGTGTGTGTTTGTTCACTCAATTACAATCACTCCCTCTCAAACTTAATTCAAAGAAAAAATACAAGCTTTAAATACACAAAGTATCTCATGCTGAATTTGTTTTGAAGTTTCCGTAGTCTGGAGTTTGATTTTTCTGAATTGTTAGTACACACAAGAGCAAAAACAACTCTTCCAAAAAGTGTTAGGAGATAACTACACATAAAAAAATAATATTTAAAATCATCAAAACTATACAAGTTACAAGAATGTAAAACATGTACATAGCAACTCTCTTAACACTGGAGATCAGGACAGGAGGCAAAGTGACTCTTGGAGACAAAACCACCAGGAAGGTGGTAGGAGCATGTATAATTGGTAATTCCAAGAATCTTCTGATTGAAAATGTTTTGCTTGTAGATGGACTGAATCACAACTTGCTCAGCATCAATCAGCTTTGCGACAAGGGCTTTATCATAATTTTTTTGGCAAATACATGCATTATGAGCTTAAATAATAAGACTATTTTGCAGGGAAAGTGGATCAACAACATTTACATGCTTGATTTAAATACCATTGAATATGCTGCTTTATTTTGCTTAAAAACTACAATTGATGATTCATGGTTGTGGCATAAGAGATTATGTCATGCCAGTATGAAAACCCTTAGAAAAGTAACCCAAAAAGACCTAGTTAGAGGTGTCCCCAAGCTTAAGTTTTCAAAAGACCACCATTGTGATGTTTGCCAATTAGGAAAGCAAATTCACTCCACTTTTCACTCCATTAAGGATATTAGCACCTCCAGACCTTTAGAAGTCCTTCACATGGATTTATTTGAACCCGTTAGCACTGCCAGTTTGGGAGGGAAAGTCTATGGTTTTGAGATTGTCGATGACTACTCGAGATTTACTTGGATTAGATTTCTGTCACATAAAAATGAATCATTTGATGAGTTTAGAGTCTTCTTCACTTGGATTCAGAAAAAGCTAGGTTGTGAGATCTTGACCATTCATAGTGACCATAGGAGAGAGTTTGAAAATGATAGATTTAGAGATTTTTGTAAGGACAAGGGGATTAGCCATAACTTCTCAGCTCCTAGAACCCCTCAACAGAATGGTGTAGCTAGAAGGAAGAACCAAACTTTAGTGGAAGCCGCTAGAGCCATGCTTACTGAATATTCACTTTCAAAATACTTTTGGGCTGAAGCGGTTAACACAACTTGTTATGTGTTGAATAGGGTGAATGTTAGAGCCAAATTAGATAAGACACCCTATGAGATCCTTAAGGGTAGGAAGCCCAATCTTTCCCACCTTCATGTCTTTGGTTGTAAGATTTTCATTCACAATAATGGGAAGTCTCACTTAGGAAAATTTGACCCAAAATCTGATGAAGGAGTGTTCTTAGGATATTCTAGTGTTGGAAGTCTTTTAGGGTGTTAAACAAGAGGACTTTGGTGGTGGAAGAGACTACACATATAGTGTTTGATGATTCTGATCCTAGAAAGCCTAGAGTTGACGATGATGATGATGGAGAGATTACCACTGGATTAGAAAACTTGAAGAATGGAGTAGAGCACTAGAACACTAAAGGAGTAGGAGAGGTTACCCAAGGAGTAGAAAATGTAGATCTGGAGGAAAGGGTTGAACCTTCACACACTTTGCCTAGAGATTAGAGATACTCTTCGAGTCACCCTAAAGATTTGATTTTAGGAGACCCTTTTGATGGAGTTAGGACTAGATATGGACTTAGGAAGGAAGTGAACCACTTTGCCTTTATCTCAACGACTGAACCCACCAACATAAACCAAGCCCTTACTGATGAGTTTTGGATCTTAGCCATGTAGGAGGAGTTGAACCAGTTTGTTAGAAATGATGTATGGGAGCTTGTAGAAAGACCTAAGGGACAAAGTGTAGTTAGAACCAAGTGGGTCTTTAAGGATAAGGTGAATGATTATGGAGTGGTGGTTAGGAATAAGAAAAGATTAGTGGCTAAGGGGTATAAAAAAATAGACAGGATAGATTTTTTGGAGACTTTTTCCCCTGTAGCTAGATTGGAAGCCATTAGAGTGCTATTAGACTTTGCCTATTATAAGGGATTTAAGCTTTTCCAAATGGACATTAAGAGTGTCTTTTTAAATGCGGAAATAAAAGAGGATGTGTTTGTAGAACAACCCCCAGGTTTTGAGAGTTCTCAATTTTACAAATCATGTTTTCAAATTAAAAAAGGTCTTATATGGATTAAAATAGGAACCCATAGCTTGGTATGAGAGGCTTACCACATTCTTATTGGAAAGGGAGTTTTGGAAGGGGAGTGTAGACACCGCCCTTTTCCTGAGAAAAGTTGGAGATGATTTACTCATTGTTCAGATCTATATCGATGATATAATTTTTAGATCTTCTGATAAAAGGCTATGTGATGATTTTTCTAAAATAATGAGTAAGGAGTTTGAGATGAGTATGATGGGAAAATAATCCTATTTTTTGGGGTTTAGCATTAGTTAATTAAATGATGGAACGTTTTTGAGCCAAATAATATACATAAAGGACATATTTAAGAAATATGAAATGGACAAAGCCAAGCCAATTAATACTCCCATAACCTCAGGAATTCAATTAGACAAGGACCCAAATGGAAAATCAGTTGATCAGAAGAAGTACAGAAGGATGATTAGATCTTTAATTTACCTGACTACTAGCTGACCTGATATAATATTTAGCATTTTTCTTTGTGCTAGATTTCAAGCTGACCCTAAGGAATCCCACCTGACTGCAGTTAAGAGAATTCTTAGATATAATTTAGGGATCCAAAACTTAGGAATCTGGTATCCTAGGCACAACACTTCTTTTGATATTATTGGATATTCTGATTCTGATTTTGCAAGATGTAAAGTGGATAGAAAAAGCACTTCCGGAACTTGTCAATTCATAGGGCAATCTTTAGTCTCCTAGTCTAGCAAAGAGTAAAACTCTATTGCTCTTTCCACTACTGAAGCTGAGTAGATTGCATTAGGAAGTTATGTGGCCCAAGTCCTTTGGCTAAAACAGTAAGTACTGGATTTAGGATTACCTGTAGGCACCATCTCTGTTCTTTGTTACATCACTAGTGCCATATGCATTTCTAAGAATCCTATCCAATATTCAATGACTAAGCACATTGACATTAGGCATCATTGTTGTAACCCATGACCCCGAGTTTGAGATTCTGATGATGATAAATAATGTCGTTTGAATTATCTTGAGATTCATTGAATATTATTTGCTATTGTCCATGATTACTAACATTTCAGGAAGATCAACAGCAACTCAGGACGACAGGAAGACTCAAAAAAGGGTAGATTAGGAGTATGAGTCTGCAATGTATTTTATTGTTTATTTTATTTTTATTTTCTTGAGTCTGACCACAAAATGCATAAAAGTCTGAGCAACCATGTACACACACAGGGGGAGAGTGTTTTTAAATGAAAAATTTAGAGTTTATCTTTCTCTGTAGATCATACTATACGATGTTATTTCGTACTGTATGATCAGAGCTTTGTAGGACGATTCTGTGAATAGATCGTACCGTACGAATGTAATTGTACTGTACGATATATTCAAATCCAAAACCCTAGCCGTTGTTTTAACTTAAGTAAGTTATTTTGCGCTGCTCGTACTGTAAGAACACATTCATAATGTACGATTTATTTTAAATACTTACTTAATTTAACTCGTGAATAGCGCAAGAAATCTGGGCTTAATTGTAATTTAAACATCGTATTGTACGAACAAGTTTGTATAATACGATGAAAAGAGATAAATTATAATCATCCCAAAGATCGTCCTGGATGATCTCTTGGATTTTGTCTCATCATACTGTACGAAGTACATCGTACCATACTATGAACAGAGGCAATGATTGATCGTCCCGACTATCGTCCTGTACGAACAGAATTGTTGTGGATCGTACCGTAAAATTTAATATCGTATTGTACGAATATTTTTGAACTGTTCGTACCACTTTGTACCAGGACGAAGTCTGTTTATACATGTCGTACTGTACGATTATAAACTGTACTGTACGATAGTAACGACTACTTTTAAAATCTCAGGGATTTTGGAGCCCGTTTTATGTGTAAAACTTGTCATATTTTGGTGTGTGAATCAGAGAGAGGAGAACGTGGTTAGAGAGGGATTCCGAGGGAGAGAGAGCTATTGAGAAGTTCTTTAGGATTTGAGAGAGGAAGGAGAATGTGAGCGTTGCGAGGGAGAAGAGGTGTGAGAGAGATCACACAGTTGCTCCCAACTTGCTTCATCTTGCTCCTCCTGTGGCCCTAGAAGAATTGTGGGAGGATCTCCAAAGGGAAAGGCTCTTCTACATCCGTGACCTTGAGGTACTCTGCCTTCTCCGGGAGGGAGAAATATGAGAAGGTTATCTGCCGTCGCCAGGAGGTTGAAAACAGAGTTTGGCACTCCGCCACGCTGGGATGGTGAATGGGAGTATTGTAAGGGCTTCTTTGCCTTGCCAAGGGGGGAAAAAGGAGAGCTATTGCTTGTAGTGAAATACCCGGAGCGGAGGAATCCGGGGAGTGGACATAGGTAATGGTTTGACCGAACCACTATAAAACAATCTTTGTGAGCTTTTTCTTATTATCTTACATTACTGCATGCTTCTTATTTTTTTTTTCTTTCTTTCAATATTTGCTTGAGAAAATTTGTGAAAAAATGTTGTTTAAATTTTCATGTTAAAATTTTAAAACATCAAAAATATTAGAACTCCTGCTTAGGTTTTAACTATTGTCAAAAAGTTTTCACAATTCACCCCCCCCCCCCATCTTGTCCATTTAGTAATTTCAATTGGTATCAGAGCTAGTTTTCAAAAATAGTGTTTTAGAAAACCTTGAAAAAACGATCATGTCACATTTTGGTAATCACAATACTGCGAAGGGTTATTCAATAACCCGTCCACCTCTTTTTGATAACATTCCAATTGATTTCTGGAAAATTAGAATGTCTACTTTTTTACAATCTATTGATTACCGCATGTGGATGTTAGTGAACGATGGATATGTTGCATCGTTTAAAACTGTTAATGAATTAAAAACTTCTGTACCTTTTAATGAATGGAGCAATGAGGATAGGGAATTAGCCCAATTGAATGCTAAATGTTTAAATTGTTTTTTCTGTGCATTGAAGTCTGAGGATTATATGAGAGTATCTACATGTGCCACTTGTAAGGAAATTTGGGATATACTGTGCATTACATACGAAGGAACAAGTGAAGTAAAATAGTCTAGGCTTAATATTTTACTACACGATTATGAACTCTTCCATATGAAACCTAGCGAAACAATATCTGACCTGTACACTAGGTTCACCCAAATCATGACATCCTTACATGCATTAGGTAGAGAGATTTCAAATTCTGAGAAAGTAAATAAAATTTTTAGATGCTTATCTAGTTCCTATGATGCAAAGATAACTGCTATCACTGAATCTAAAGACCTTAACGTTTACTCTATTGATAATCTCCTTAGGTCAATCATTGCATACGAGCAAGGAGTTAGTCAGAGACAAAGTGATGCAGGTGAAAAGAGGAAGGAGCGAACGATGGCATTAAAAGCAAGTAACTCAGAAAATGAAAGCTCTGTAGAGGAGGAAGAGGATGAGATAGCACTGATGACCCGACAGTTCAAAAATTTCCTGAAGAGAAAATAGAAGCGTCATCAAAACAGCTGGAATAAAGGTAAGAGCTTAAGGTCCAATAAGGTTTCATCTGATACAATCTGTATTGAATGCAGGAAGCCAGGTCACCTTCGAGCCAATTGCTCCAATCTGAAGAGTCAACCAGCTAAGGAGAAAGGAGATGATAAAGCCAAATACAAGAAAGGAAAGATGAAGACACAAAAAGCTTTTTGGGCCGACTCTGCCTCAGAATCATTAGAAGAAGAAGCAGAGGAGGAGGTAACAAATCTGTGTCTTATGGCTAATGATAACCTTGATCATTTGGATCAAGATGAGGTATGTCAACTTTCATATGAAGAGTTATTACTTATTTCTGAAAATATCCATGACTCGTATAGGAAGTTGAAAAAGATGCATGCCAAGCTTAATATTGAATTTAGTTCTTTACAAACCGAGCATGCTAAATTGTTTAAGGAAAATTCTGATTTAGATCGTGATCATATTCTACTTCTTGATGAGTATGATGCATTAAATAAGAAGCATATTGAACTAACTGAAATGCATGAAATCTTGAAAACCACTCATGTTGAACTAGAAGAAGCTTTTCATAGATTAGACAAACTTGCATTAGAAGTAGATCACAATGAGCATTTGTTAAAAATAGAAGTTCATGGATTGACATATCAAAATAACACATTTAGTGAAAGAATCAAAGAACTAGAAAATGAAATTGCATCACTCACAGGCCAACCTAGAAAACCACCAACATAGAATGCATCACATAACTTTAGGAAGAGGCACCACCACCCACATAGATTAGTAAACCCATTTCTTGGTGTTAGGTGCTTCTCTTGTGGCATGCTAGGTCACATAGCCCGCACATGCACAGTTCACCATAGGACACACTTAGTATGGAGATCCAAACTGCATCTATCACAGCATAGCATGTATACATCTCATTCATGCAAGCATAAGGTGGAACCCAAACTCACTTGGGTTCCTAAATCTAATCTTTGAATGAAATTGTTGGGATGCTCTCACAAAAGACCTAGTGAGAGCATGTGGTACCTGGATAGTGGATGCTCGCGACACATGACTGGAGATATGAAGAAGTTCATCCTACTAGAGACTAAAACTAGAGGCAAAGTAACGTTGGGAGATAACACTACCAGGAAGGTGATAGGCTCAGGTATTATTGGTAATGTTAAAAAAAATTTTAATTAAAAATGTCTTACTAGTTAATGGTTTGAAGCATAATTTACTTAGCATTAGTCAACTGTGTGACAAAGGTTTTGATATTAAATTTCTATCTGATAAATGCCTGATTAGTTTATTTGATAAACTAGTTTTAGAAGGAAAATGAATGAACAATGTTTACATGTTAGACCTTGATTGCATTGATAGTTCAAATTCATTTAGTTTGAAAACAATAGTTGATGACTCGTGGCTATGGCATAGGAGACTATGCCATGTAAGTATGAAAACTCTTAGGAACATCACTTGGAAAAACCTAGTTAGAGGCGTACCTAAGTTAGATTTCATTAAGGATCATTTATGTGATGCTTGCCAACTAGGAAAATAAGTCAAATCATCTTTTCATTCAATTAGAGATGTGATCACCACTAGGCCACTAGAAATCCTACACATTGACTTATTTGGACCTGTTAGTATAACCAGCCTAGGTGGGAAAAATTATGGATTTGTGATTATAGATGACTTCACTAAATTCACTTGAATAAGATTCTTAGCACATAAAAATGAGTCTTTTGAAGAATTTAAGATTTTCTCCACTTCGATGCAATGGAAATTAGGTTGTGAAATCTCAACAATTCATAACGATCATGGTGGAGAATTTCAAAATGATAGATTTGAATCATTCTGTCAAGAGCTAGGAATAGAACATAATTTCTCAGTCCCTAGAACACCACAACAAAATGGCATAGCAGAAAGGAAGAATAGAACCTTGGTAGAAGCCGCTAGGGAAATTTTAGCGGAGTATACCCTTCCTATATACTTTTGGGCAGAAGGAGTCAACACAGCATGTTATATTTTAAATAGGGTGAACATTAGATCTTAGCTGAACAAAACTCCTTATGAACTCCTTAAGGGTAGGACACCAAACCTTTCACACTTACATGCCTTTGGGTGCAAGTGCTTCATCTTGAATAATGGTAAACATCCCTTAGGAAAATTTGATCCCAAGTCTGATGAGGGTGTCTTCTTAGGTTATCCATCTGTAGGTAAAGCCTATAGAATCTTTAATAAGAGAACCCTAATAGTAGAAGAGTCCACCCATGTGGTATTTGATGAATCAGATAAGCCCTCTGAATCTAAAATTGAAGATGACGAAATAGAGGCAATTCAAGGAGTAGAGACTATGACCTGAGGAGAAAGGGTCGAACCTCAAGAAGATTTGCCTAGAGAATGGAGATATTCTTCTAGTCATCCTAAAGAGTTAATTTTAGGAGACCCTTTAGAAGGTGTAAGAACTAGGCATGGACTTAGGAAGGAGGTTAGTTATTCAGCATTCATCTCTATGATAGAACTTACAAGTATAGATCAAGCCTTAGGAGATGAATTTTGGATTCTAGCAATGCAAGAAGAGCTGAACCAATTCACCAGGAATGATGTTTGGGAGTTAGTCAAGAGACCTTAAGAACAAAGTATTGTTGGAACAAAATGGGTCTTCAAGAATAAGGTGAATGATTCAGGAACAATAATAAGGAATAAAGTCAGACTAGTAGCTAAGGGGTACAACCAAATTGAGGGAATAGACTTTGAAGAAACCTTTTCCCCTATTGCTAGACTAGAAGCCATAAGAGTGCTCTTAGCTTTTTCTTGCTTTAAGAACTTTAAGTTATATCAAATGGATGTAAAGAGTGTATTTCTGAACGGGGTAATTAAGGAAGATGTCTATGTTGAGCAACCCCCTGGATTTGAAAGTTCATAATTTCCAAATCATGTATTCAAATTAAAGAAGGCACTTTATGGATTAAAGCAAGCACCTAGAGCATGGTACGAAAGACTTAGCTCATTTCTATTAGATAGAGGATTTAAAAAGGGTAGCATAGATACTACACTCTTTTTAGAAAATGTCAAAGAAAAAATTCTCATTGTTCAGATATACATGGATGACATTCTATTTGGATCTTCAGATAAAAGGTTATGTGATGAATTTTCAAAAACAATGAGTAATGAGTTTGAAATGAGCATGATGGGATAACTTATTTACTTTCTTGGCTTTAGTGTAAAACAAATGGATAATAGAACTTTTCTTAGCCAAACAAAGTATATTAAGGATATCTTGAAAAAATATGAAATGGGTAGTGCTAAACCCATGAACACTCCAATGAACTCAATAATTCAATTAGACAAAGATCCTAGTGGAAAATCAGTAGATCAGAAGAAATATAGAGGAATGATTGGGTCCCTTCTTTACCTGACTGCTAGTAGACCAGACATAATGTTTAGTGTGTGCCTCTGTGCCCATTTTCAAGCTGATCCTAAAGAGTTGCACTTAACTACGGTCAAAAGAATTCTTAGATATCTACTAGGCACCCCAAACTTAGGAATTTGGTATCCTAGGCACATCACTTCCTTTGAAATATTAGGGTACTCAAATTCTGACTTTGCAGGATGTAGGATAGATAGAAAAAGTACCTCTGGTACCTGCCAATTCATAGGACAATCATTAGTTCTTGGTCCAGTAGGAAGCAAAACTCAGTAGCACTTTCCACAGCTGAGACAGAATATATTACAGTAGGAAGTTGTGTTGCACAAGTACTATAGCTAAAACAACAAATTCTTGATCTTGGCCTACCTGTAGGAACCATTTCAATCATGTGTGGCAACACAAGCGCAATTTGCATCTCTAAGAACCCAATTCAGCACTCTCGAACAAAACACATAGACATTAAACACCATTTCATTAGAGATCACGTTGCTAAGGGAGATATAGAATTGCATCACATCGCTAAAGGAGATCAATTAGCTGACATATTCACAAAACCTCTAGCTTTCGACACCTTTTGCACCTTGAGGACTAGATTAGGTGTCATAGAAATAACTGCACAAAATAAAAAAAAATAAAAAAAAATATATAGGGCTGCTCCTGATCATCACACACTCACTACACATAAAGCACTAACCTTGGCTCTATAATATCGTACTGTACGATACACATATCGTACTGTACGATACACATATCGTACTGTACGGTATACTATAATCTACACAGAACACACCAACTAGTAAATTTCGTCTTTGTTGATCGCACGGTACGACTTATATCGTACTGTACGATAAATTATTGGTCATCGTGCGGTACAATATCTCATCTTCGTACAGTACGTGCCACGTCAGCGACCAGATTGGGATGAATTTAAGAGTGCTGGTACGTTATTGTTGCCGATCATACTGTACGAGATACACACATCGTACTGTATGATCCACATCAGCGAACGGATGAGAACGAAATAAAGGGGTTTGGTACGATATTAATGTCATTCGTATGGTACGATACACATGTTTGTATTGTACGATACTTTTGGTCAAAAGTCATACTGACGACCCTCGGGATGAAAGATATTCATCTGATCACACTGTATGATCTATATCGTACGATACGCTTTGACCACCTTTTCACGAAATGATCCGTCAGAATAATTAATACCATATCGTACTATACGATACACTATCGTACTGTACGATGTTGGGAAAATTCTATAACTTGCCTGGCTAGGCAGCTGTTTTCACTCACACTTTCCTCACTTCACTCACACCATGTCCTTCTCACATTTCACACCTTCCTCACTTCACTCTACACGATGTCTAGCTCCAGCAAGAGAGGCCGTTTGGCAACTGGAAGTTCGTCTTCTTATAGCCATCACAGCGCTCGGTTCTTGAGTGCTGAAAATGAGGAAGCCTACCATAAGTATAAGGCCTGCAAAATTACTCCTTCAAAAATGGTCAATCATGCTGCACTGAATTTCGAGGTACTGAACTTCTTTGCTTCCACCACCTTTCAATTCCTCCTCACCCTGGCCTTTCCCTACAACTCTGAACTCTTATTAGAATTTCTAGCAAATCTCACCTACACTGTCGACAACACAACTTTCCACTCCTTTGTTTGTCGTCAAAACATAGAAATCACCAGAGCCGACATCACCCAATATATTGGGCTATCCACTGAAAGTCCTACGGTTCGTTCCTTCCTCACAAATGAATTTTATTGGAGCGATGTTAATCAAGTCCTTAGGAACACCGCTTTCTATCAACACCAGCCCCTCATCCAATCACTAAATCGGAATGCCAGAATTATTCAACATGTCCTTAGAACCTCTATAATACCCAAAGCTGCCGACCGGATTAACATGACCCCTATTTTATCTGTCGCTACCTATCTCATCATGTCCAACACCAAATTCGATGAGGTCAATTTAATTATTGACTATATTCTTCATATGACCTTCGTTCGTCTCCCTACTACTTGTCGAAAGAAAAATATAGCTCTTGGTCACCTTATAGAATATATTCTCCAAAATAAATATCAATTGACTTATCCTAGTGAACCCGACAATCTTCCTATTTTTTATACGAATGTCTCTTTCCATATTCTTTTCCATCGGGGACACGAGCCAAAAGAACCTATTTTTGATTAAGAAGAAGGAGAAGATGCCCCAGCGGCAACTCCAGCACGTCCACGATGACATGCACCACCTCGAGCACCTGCACCAGCACACAATGATTTGGTCGAATGCTTCGACCAACTTCAGACTTGTCTCGATACTCACATTCAAGAACAACATCAGCAACATGAGACATATATGCAATGGTTTGGAGAACGCTTTACTGCTATTGATCACTGCTTTGACGCTCTCTTTCAGTACTTCCAACCAAACCCACCTCCACCACCATCTGATCAGGATCCTCTACTTTAGATTGTCTTTGTATTGTAGCTTCTTTTTATCTTAGTGTTTGCTCCTCTTTTTGGTGCTGTCAAAAGGGAGAGAAGGTTGTTGTATTTTATTTCTATGGTTAAATGCATGTTTTTTTCTTTTGTACTGCATTTTCTTTTATTTCCATTTTTCTTGTTCTTACGTTTAAATTAAATTTAAAAAAAAATACCTTTAACACTTGCTTACAACAAATATTATTTGGCATCATCAAAAAGGGGAATATTGTTGCAACCCATGACCCCAAGTTTGAGATTTTGATGATGACAAATAATGTTGTTTGAATTATCTTGAGATTCATTGAATATTATTTGCTATTGTCCATGAGTACTAATATTTCAGGAAGATCAACAACAACTCAGGACGACAGGAAGACTCAAAAATGGGTAGATTAGGAGTATGAGTCTGCAATGTATTTTATTAATTATTTTATTTTTATTTTCTTGAGTCTGGCCACAAAATGCATAAAAGTCTGAGCAACCATGCACACACACAGGGGGAGAGTGTTTTTAAATGAAAAATTTAGAGTTTATCTTTCTCTGTAGATCGTACTATACGATGTTATTTCGTACCGTACGATCAGAGCTTTGTAGGATGATTCTATGAATAGATCATACCGTATGAATATAATCGTACTGTACGATATGTTCAAATCCAAAGCCCTAGCCATCATTTTAACTTAAGTTATTTTGCGCTGCTCGTACAATACAAACACATTCGTACTGTACGATTTATTTTAAATACTTACTTAATTTAACCCGTGATTAGTGCAAGAAATTCGGGCTTAATTGTAATTTGAACATCGTACTGTACGAACAAGTTCATACAATACGATGAACAGAGATGAATTATAATCGTCCCAAAGATCGTCCTGGACGATCTCTTGCATTTTATCTCATCGTGCTGTACGAAGTACATCGTACCATACGATGAACCGAGATGATGATTGATCGTCCTGACTATCGTCCTGTATGAACAGAATTGTTGTGGATCGTACCGTACGATTTAATATCGTACTGTACGAATGCTTTTGAACTGTTCGTACCACTTCGTACCAGGACGAAGTCTATTTATACATGTCGTACTATACGATTATAAACCATACTGTACGATAGTAACGTCTACTTTTAAAATCTCAGGGATTTTGGAGCTCGTTTTATGTGTAAAACTTATTATATTTTGGTGTGTGAATCAGAGAGAGGAGAACGTGGTTAGAGAGGGATTCTAAGTGAGAGAGAGCTCTTGAAAAGTTCTTTAGGGTTTGAGAGAGGAAGGAGAAGGTGAGCGTTGTGAGGGAGAAGAGGTGTGAGGGAGATCACACGGTTGCTCCGAACTTGCTGCATCTTGCTCCTCCTGTGGCCCTAGAAGAATTTGTGTGAGGATCTCCAAAGGGAAAGGCTCTTCTACATCCGTGACCTCGAGGTACTCTGCCTTCTCCAGGAGGGAGAAAAATAAGAAGGTTCTCTGCCATCGCTAGGAGGGTGAAAATAGAGTTTGGCACTCCGCCACGCCGGGTTGGTGAAAGGGAGTATTGTAAGGGCTTCTCCTCCTTGCCAAGGGGGCCAAAGGAGAGCTATTACTTGTAGTGAAATACCCGGAGCGGAGGACTCCGGGGAGTGGACGTAGGTCATGGTTTGACCGAACCACTATAAAAATCTCGGTGTGCTTTTTCTTATTGTCTTTCATTACTGCGTGCTTCTTTTTTTTTTTCTTTCTTTCAATATTTGCTTGAGAAAATTTGTGAAAAAATGTTGTTTAAATTTTCATGTTAAAATTTTAAAACATCAAAAATATTAGAACTCCTGCTTAGGTTTTAACTATTATCAAAAAGTTTTCACAATTCACCCCCCTCTTGTCCATCTAGTAATTTCAATCATTTTATTAGAGATCATGTGACTAAGGGAGATATTGAGTTACATCATCTGACGACTGAGAATCAACTAGCTGACATTTTTACTAAACCATTGGCCTTCGATACTTTCACCACGTTAAGGACCAAATTGGGTGTGATTGACATTAATGCATGAACTTGATTTTTACTGATGTTTTATCTGCTGATTACTTTGCTGTATTTTTCTAGTTTTTTTGTTATTTATTTCTAGTTATTTTTTATTTTATTTTTGGTATTTTAGTTTTCCATATGGCTTGCTTTGTTTTTCCTTTTCAAATCATCGCTGAATTGATATCTTATGCCTTATTTTTTATTTTGAAAATTTGAAGTTAATGTTTTATATCTCTTAAATTTGCAAAAGGGTAAAAATACAGTTGATTGTGTGTCTCTCTCTCTAACCTATTTTGGTGGTAAAAGTTTCTTTTCTAACCAAAAGCCTATCTCAAATTAACAATTAGATTTTGCAATTGAGACATTTTCTATCTTCATACAGTAATCTAGCTTATATCATAATAGTCAAAGTTTTTATGTTACTTCAAGATTTCTCGTTATCCTGTCAATGAATCTCTCACATGATTTTTTATTCTATTTTGTGGATTGTTCTTCCTTATATTAGAGAGTGAGTTTTTCTTCTCTAATATCTGGAAGATATACTCATAATTAAGAATATTTAAGTGTTTTTGGAAAAGAATCTAGCTTGCAAAAATAATGAAAAAAAAAGTGGCAAATGATGCCAAAAAATAAAAGATGCGCAATGACGCCAAATTGAATATATATATATATATACAATTAAAAGATGCGCAAAGTTCGCCATTAAATGGACAAGAGACATAAAATGAGCCCATCAAATACAAGCTATCTTCCTTTCTTCCAACTCTTAAAATTTAGAAGATTTCATGTATCACTTGAGATTTTTAAGGAATTAATTTTGAATTTCGAGATTGTAACAAACTACTTTGATATATTATTATATAAGATATTATTTTGAAACCAAGTCTTAATTGGATCTCTTTTTCTTATCCAATTATTTTTCTAAGTTAGGCCTTTTGATTTCAAAAGAATATTTTGCCCTAAAAGAAGTCCGAACTTAGGATTAACATGATCGGATATTTTACTGCTTTTTAGATTTTTGAAGTTGATAACTCATTAACTTATAAATTTTTTAAATCAATCACATGGAGACTATAACATATTCATGCCTTGATTAAAAAAAAACTTTTTGGCTTTTGTTTTATCATTTATCTTGTTGTTTTTGGGCCTTCTCTGATCATCTCCATCCCTCATTTGATTTAAAATTTAGGTACATCATCCTTGCCGATGTTTACATCATCCTAGACAATCAGCTTCTCGTGCTTCAAAAACAAAACTCCTTCTGCTGGATATTCTGATTTTTTTTCAAGTTTTAGTTTTCGTTTTCTATAGTTTTGCTTTTCTTAAGTTTTAGTTTCTGTTAAGCTTTTTATTTGTGTTTTTTCCCCTCCTTTTTGTGATGTCAAAAGGGGAAGTAGTTTGATGTATCCTATACTTTGAATTCTGAAATTTAGTAATTTTTTTTACTAAACTGTCATAATTGCTTAAAATTTTTTGGGTATGTTTGCCATCATCAAAAAGGAGGAGATTGTTGCAAATTTGACTTTATGGATTAGACTTTTAATGATAACAAACATTCATGATTCCCTACGACTGCTTTGCCTACTAACTTTTCAGGACCACAAGATCGAATAAAGCTCAAGCCAGCTCTAGATCAGATAGAATTAGGTTGAGTCAAGTCTGTACTTTTTCCTTTCTTGAGTCAATTATAAAAGTGGTTCCTGATGCTAAGTAACCTTGCACACGCACACTTGAGGGATTTTCTGAATTTTTCTATTTTGAGTATATCAGATTGGACAAAGTTCCAATTGGCCAGGACGATTCAACTAAAAATAGAAACCCTAATTACGGCATCCTAGTTAAGTAGCCATCATTATGCAAATCATCCTAGACGATACGTGTATCGGCCAGGATGATAGGCTCAAATAAAAAAGAATCAGCCGCCATGATCAATTTAGGTATTCTTTATTTTTAATTATCTTCTCGAATGATCTCCATATCAGCCTGGATGATACAGCACAATTATGCCTAAATTAATATGGCAATTATGTAAAGTAATTAAGGCTAATTGATACGATCACATCGGCCTGGCCAATCATAGAATCGACCGAGACGATGTCCTAGATGATTGACATCGGCCAGACTCTATTCATGGTGATGTTCAGGGCGAATGTACTCAGATTTGAACTAATCGGCCAGGACGATATTGTATCATCCTGGATGATGTGATCAATTTTCTTCTGATCATCTTGAATCGCACCAACAGATTGAGCTTATTTTGTACTGATCGGCCAGGACGATATTTATATTGGTCTGGATGATAAAGTCGGTTCTTGAAATTCTATTTAAAGGACCTAAATTTTCCCATGCTAAAGACCTTGAGAGCTGCTGTCTTGACCTGAGAGAGCCTTGGGAGAGGGAGAGAGAGAGAGAGAGAGAGAGAGAGAGAGAGAGAGAGGAACTTGTGAGGGGGAGTTTGTGAGAGAGTTCACAAAGGTTGCTCTAAGGAATGTTCCAAGTCGTCATCTCCGTTCTTCATCCTTCATCCTTGGGAGGTTCTTGGGAGGTCTACTTCAGCAAAGTTCTGGGTTCTCTGCCCGCTTCAGGAGGAAGAAAAAGGAGTCGGTTCTCTACCGCAACGGGGTTGGTGAAAAGGAGTTTGTTGTAAAGGCTTCTCTGCCTAGCTGTGGGAGCTAAAGGAGAGACACTTAGTTAGTGCAATACTTGGAGGGTGCCTCCGAGAAGTGGACGTAGGTCAAGGATTGACCAAACTATAAATCCTGTGTGATCTTTCTTTGTTTTGCTTTCGCATTTATTTATTTTTGCACTCTAATTTCTGTGGTTATTTTTGTTTTAATTTTGTGATTTACATAAAGAAAATTTTTAAAATACCAATTCACACCCCCCCCCTCTTGGATAGCCTCGGGCTAGTTCTTAAGAGCTTAACATCCCTAACAAACTTTCAGTATTATGATTAGAAACTTCCTGAGGAATCACATTGGCCCCATCCCCATTAGTTTGTTTCAAATACTCCTTCTCTTTATGAAGTATTATTCATTGATGTATTTGATTTTATATGATTGAAATTAGGGTTGTCTATTTTTCCTAGTTTTTTTTCCGATTGTATATCTTTTTTTTTTAGCCTAGATACACAGAGGCTCATGAGTATACGCTAAAAATGTTTTCTACTTAAATTAATTAAAATTTTTAGGCTAATATAAAAACTCTAATGTTCTAATAAGTAAGCCCAAGACCATCAAGAGTTAACAAAAGCGTATTACTTACTTCTCTACCTTATTAGGCACCTCCCCACCTGTGGGTTTTGGCATACCACCTGGCCTTTAAGGATACAGATCTGTCAAGAGGAGCAATCTCAAAGGAAAAATAAATTTTTAATACTTTTCAAAAAAATTTCTACATTTCTTTTTATGCATTTAATCGAGTCGATTAACATGCGTTGCATTAAAAATGAATTAAATGAGTATAAAATTTTAATTTCATTCAATTCAAGCATTTTTCACCCCATATAAGTCAAAAGTCCAATTAGAATCTGCTCTAGAAGTCAGTCCGAATTCTCTAAAACTTTAAAAACATTGTCCCTACCACATATTCATAAAAATGATTGGACTCATTTTTTTTAAATCACCTAGGTGGTTAACTGGCTGCCTAATTCAGGCATGTATAAGTTCAAATTTTGCACTGCATTAGCTAGTTTTTTGTTACTATGGTCTAGTGCCTAATTTAGTTTTAGGATTTGGGGCTAATTTTGAATTATAAGACCAGAACCTTCGAGAATATCATCCAAAATTTCTAGTAAATTACCCAACTTGATTTAAAGATCCTATACATTTAAAACTTAAAGCCCAACATATAGCTTAGGTTGGGATGCTTTTGAATTATTTCAGAATCTCAAAGTGTCTCCTACCTCTCCTCTGTTGACTCTAGAAAATAATGTTCCATCTTGATCCAGTCCTATTTGAGATTCTAAATACACCTTCTTTGATTCTAATCCTTAAAAATTCTAAACAAACATTTTGCCATTATTTTAATTGAGAGTCTTTGTAAGGAATTAAGCCTCCTTATGATGTAATTAACTATAAGGTCTTGAGTTTATAGGAGATTTATAAACAACATCAACTTTTCAAAAAATAAGTTTTTAAAACTCAATTAGTCTCCTTTGGGAAAATCAAAATCAATGTTGGTCGTTGTCATTATGTTCAAACAATTGATAATGAAAGATATTTTCTTCCTTTGAGGAGATATATCATTTGTTGATAAAACATTGAATATGATATTAGCGATCATTCATCTAGGTTATCATAGTTAGATATTTGATCAAACTTCACTTTTTCCCTTTAGGGCCATATGCAGTTCTTTCTTCAATTTTGCTATGATATTCAAGGTGGATTTTGCAATTCTAAATCTTGACCCCATTTGGAAATCTTATTTCTACCTCTTAAGGTGGTATGTCTTTCATGATTGGATGTTTAAATTTAGAATTAAAATTTAAAGTCAATTTAAAATTCCTAAAGGAAACCAAACATTTTAAAAACTCCTTTTCAACCCAAATAAGGAGCTTGTTCGAACTTGAGCATTTTTATCAAAACCATGTTTAAGCACAAGCTTCAGCTTGATAGTATTTATAGTAGTGTTCAAGCTTATGTCATTTAAAATTATTATTGTTTGAGCTCAACTCACTAGTTAACCAAATAAACCTATAATAAGCATCATTGTCAAGTAGCTAATAAGTTAATAAAGTAAGTCTCATTAAGCCTATTAGTAAGAAGCCTATTAACTCTAAAAAAAACTTCAATTGACTAAGCTATTAATAAAACAAGCATTGTGATGAGATTCAATAAATGGTTTCCATTTATGAACAAAAGCAACCTAATATAAGAAGTTTGAAACTCTCATACATCTACATTAGTTTAGGCTTGTATTTCAAAAAGATCAGAGAGGATATAAGATCTAGGGCATTTTTCTCACAGAGGATTATTTGATCCATCTCCCCACATTATGTCCCTAAATCAAAAGAATTTACCTTCTCTCTCTAATCCTTCCCTACTGGGTATTCCCCCCACTGCACTGGTTCTCGCTTGGGTAAATTATCTTTTAGAGCTAGAACAAATTCTTGATGACTTCCCAATGTCTTGTATTCTTCCCAATCAAAAACTCTCTTTCTACATAGATGATATATCAAAAGGAACAAATCTTTGGAACTTATCCTTAGTTGGGTATTTCATCGAACAAAGGCCATACTACAAAAGACTCCTAGCATCCATGAATAAAATATTATTGCTAAATGGTTTACTTTCTTTAATATCTCTTATAGATGATCTTTTTCTCTTCAAATTAACCTCCCTCAAAGATTATAACATGGTTTATAATGGAGGACCATGGTTTTTTCTTGCAAAGCTTTTCATTTTGCAAAAATTGGCCCATAAGTTTAAACCAGAAAGGGATGAGCTTGCCTATATCCCACTTTAGGAGAAAGCTTAGATGTTTCTCTTTCCCTGTGAATGCATTCACGTATCTATAAAATTATAAATTACATAGGAATTCCACTTTTTGTGGATTCCCTTACGGCCTAGCATACTATGTTAACGTTTGAAATGGTCTGTGCCAAGATTTCCAAAACACTACAGGAAAATCACCCATTTCGAGCAGCTTTTCTGCGATCAATTTTTTTTCGGCTTTCCGATAATTTTTTGATGGAAAATAATGAGAAAAATTTTTAGATGAAATTTTTTGACGGTTTCTTTTCCGCTGAATTTTCCAACAAATTCTCTGGCGGCTTTTTCAATTTTCTAACACAATTTTAAAAATTTAATAAAAAAAATATTAAAATGTTAACTATTTAGATGATTTAATAAAAATGATTAAAAACTATATTAACTATTTAATTTATTTTCAATTTAAAATTAATTAGTAACTATTAATTTTTATTTCATATTAATTATCCATTTTTTATTTTTATAATTAAAATGATTAGTATCATTTTTTATTTGAATAATTAAATATTACTTGATTTTTTATTAATATATAGTTTAAATATAAAACATTAGCAATAAAAATGTATTTGCAAGGGAAGCAATTCGGTTGGTTGTTTGAGATTTTTGCCAACAGATCGGGTTTGAATCACATGACAGGTGCCAGAGCGGGTGCACACAGGCGGGCTAGCGGGTGCGGGAGCGGGTTCTAGGCAAGCCGTATTGAAACTTGTTGAATCTACAATAGGTTAATAAACCTAAGCTTATGTCCCACGGCTAACCAAGAGGGGGGTGAATTGGTAATTTTTAAGTTTAAACCTTCTTGGATTTTAAAAGTGAGAAACCGATTAAAAATTTGTAGCAAGTTGAGTTAAAAATTTTAAAACAATTTTTCAACCACAAAAATATAAACTTGCAGAAATTAAAATAGAGAAAATAAAAAGACACAAAGGCTTATAGTGGTTCGATCAAACACAAACTACATCTACTCCATGAAGTCTCCCACTTCAGGTATTGCACTATTACCAAAGTGACTCTCCTTTTGCCCCAATAGCAAGGCAGAGAAGCCTTTATAAAACTCTCTTCCACCAATCCTCGATGCGGCAGAGAACCATCATCCTTTCACACCCTCCAAGTGTAGGCAGAGAACCTTCATCCTTTCACACTCTCAAAGTGTAGGTAGAGAACCTTCGGCTATTCACACTCTCCAAGTGTAGGCAGAGAACCTTCAGCTGTTCATACTCTCCAAGTGTAGGCAAAGAACCATCGGCTGTTCACACTTTCCAAGTGTCGGCAAAGAATCAGATCTTCTTAAAATATCTTCACACGAGCAATCTAGAAAGATAAAAGAAAGAGTGAACAAACACAAATAACACGCAGAGATCCTTACCTTTGAGTAACCTTGTCAACCCTTCACGCTCAACTAAGAAAAAATCTCTCTCAAACACTCTCTCACACTCTCTCCTTCAATTACCCTTTTCAAATCACGAAGACAAGATGACTTAAAGATTAAGTGTAAGTTTTTAGTGGACCTTTTATAGAAAAGACACAAAAAATTAACTAGAAAACTAAATTTTTCAAATTTGACCGTCCACGATCGTACTGTACAATCAAATTCCATACGTACGAACAGTTCCAAAACTATTATGAATAAACCCATTATGAATTGGTACAAAATCATCTCATACTTGGTCATCATTCGGTATAAATTGTGTTCGTCCAGTACGAATTATTTTGGTCTGATACGAACTGTGTTAATCTGGTGCGAATAGAAGAAATCTAAAGTGCATAAGTATAAACTGTCAGGATGAAATAAACAAATACAAATTAAATCCCTTCATCCCAGTGCGATAAAAAAATATCATCTGTATGAAATTCGTTTGAGGATGAACCAGAGCCCATCATCCCGGTACGATAAAAAAAATATCATCCATACAAACTTTAATAGAGGACGAACTAGCGGGCATTGTCCTGGTATAAATGAAAAATATCATCTGTATAAATTTCATTAGAGAATGAACTAGAGCTAATCATCCTGGTATGAAAAAAAATATCATCCATACAATCCTCATTCGAGAATGAACTAGAGTCGATCATCCCGAAACGAATAAAAAATATCATTTGTACGATCTTCGTTCGAGAACAAACCAAAGCTGATCGTTCTGGTACAAATGAAAAATATCATCCGTATAATCTTTGTTCGAGAATGAATCAGAGTCGATCATCCCGATATGAACAAAATATATCATCCGTACGATCTTTACTTAAAAAATTTTTGGGTCATTTATATTCACTCCATTGCTCGTTATGAAAAATAACTGACCAGATGGTCCTATACAAACTAATTTCATATTATACAATCAGTTTAAAAATATGAATTTTAAAACTCTCCCTCGGTATGTGTGCTCAATTACTTAATTACAATCACACACTCTCAGATTTAATAAAATGAAAAATACAGACTTCAATTTATAATTCACTCTAAATTGATCTTGATTTGAAGTCTTCAACAATCCAGAGTATGATTTTCCTGAAATGTTAGTACACACAAGAACAAAACAACTCTTCTAAAGATATGTTAGGATAAATAATAATCAAAGCAATAATTATTGGAATCATTAAAAATATACAAGTTGCATGAATATCAAATATGCAAAACTAAATAGCTACTTTCTCAACAATCTCCCCCTTTTGATGATGGAAAAACCATTATTATTTGAATAACCCTTAATCATAAATTTCTCCTTAACTCCTCCTAAATGAATATGCATATGAATATTAGGGAATATCTATTAAGAAATAATCAATCAATCTTTTTTTTTAAGATCACAAAACACACAAAACACAAAAAAACTTTAAGAAAAAAAAATCAAACAACTCTAACAAACATGAACAAAGCAAAAAAAACAAATGCAAATATCAAATCAAATGCAAACATCAAATTCAAACAAATAATATTTCTCCTCCTTTTTTACAACAGCAAAAAGAGAAGAAGAAAAAATAATAGAAACGTAAGAAGTCATATGAGAAGCCTTTGATAATTAATCCTGAAAGAGATTTGAGTTATAATTGCAATAACAAGATTAATGGTTATTAGAGAAAAATGAAGATTCATAAAATTTAAATTAAGATATAACATAGACATGATAAATATATCAAGGTCATGAAACATTCTAGACAATTTGATATGGAGAATTATTGCAAATGTGACGAAATAAAAATTAATTTAAGTCAATTTCCAATACAAAATATAATTAAGCATTAGATTGATTTGAGATAAAGGAAAGAACATATACATGTGATGACATTGTGCATCTTTTAATAGTTGTGGCACACTTTGTGCACCTTTTCTATATTTGGGCTAATATTTTACCTCTTCTTAATTTGCAAATCATTGAGCGCTCATTCGATTTTTGTATATTTGTATATTGTTTTTTTAATTTTTTAATTGATCTTCCCAAAATCAATAATCTAAAAGCTCAAATTTCTCTAAGTACAAAGATACTTATATTGAAAAGATAAATAAAAAGTAATAAGACAGCAAAATTATAATTGTAATATTAAAATTATGTATGCTAAAAAAGAACATGAGATTGATAGCCTTAACTTGATCGAGTTATAAGCTAACTTAAAATTTTTAAAAATTATATTTTCTATTGAATTCAATTTTTATATTACTTTTCAAATTATACCACTTTTTAGATTGATTAAGTCAGGATAATCATATAGGCTAATAAATATTTCTAATAAAGACCAAAATCAACTAAAATAAGGCAAGACAGTTTTTATTGATATCAAGATAAAGATAATATAATGAAGTTTGGATGATATCAATTCAACTACAAACATCACATCATCAAACATAAAATCAAAAATAAAAGACAATAATAGAAAATTATAGAATTCATCACATCATATCACTAAGCACAGCAAAGACAATCACAAAAGAAGCACATCTATCACTCTGAGGGTCCCTAATCTGGTGGAGATGGCTAGTTGAAGAGATTAAAATAGCTATTCATCATACCCATATTGGTGTTGACTGAGTCAAACTGACCTCGTATCTAGCCCATATCCTGCTAATATTGAGCATCTTGCTGGTGTAGGTAAGTCTGAATTTATTCAAAGCGCTGATCAAAATGACTCTTAAGTCTATTAAAGTGTTTGACTAAGTCTTAAAAGGCTGGTTCACGAGCAGGCGCAGGTGCAGGTGCAGGTGCAGGAGTATGTACTTTCCCTTCTCCCTCAGAATCCTCACTTCCATCACCTCTCCCAAAAATTGTTCAGAATGAAGCATCAGTAAAGTATTTAGGAGTTTATAGATGAGGATCAAGATAAACTAGAATATACTTCTTCTCAAGAATGTATGTCACAAGGTGTCCTAAGGCAATACTTTTATTTCCCTTATGAGAGACATCGCCAATTTTAGAAAGCCCATAAATGTAGTTAATAATGAGTTGGGCTTCATTTATAGATTGACTAGTCATGATAAGGTAAGTAATAGTGGAAAGAAGAGTAGTAATATTGATACTGTCGCCAGCTTTAGGAATTATAGAAGTTCTAAGAATATGCTGAATGATCCTAGCATTTTGGTTCAGAGAGGATACCTTATGCAAATAACACACTTCTCTAATCCCTCTAATCACTCTGTTTATTTCAGTCCAGACATAATAAGAAGTAGAGGAAAAAGTGTGGGCTCTAATTCCTTCAGTCCTCAAATTCAAAAATGCCCCCAAATATTCCTTAGTAATTTCTACCCACTTCTTTAAAACATATGATCTAATCTTAGTTTGATCAGAGCTAAAGGTCATATTGGCAAGAAAATAGTAAAAAGTATCCTTGTTGTAGAAGTGAATCAGAGTGAGGATAAAAGCGAATTGGGTAGAGGTGAAAAGTGGCATTACTTGAAAGATAATATTCTCTTGTAGAAGAACTCTAAAAGGTGTGATTTTGGCTAAAACAAACCTAGGAAATGATTCCTCATTTATTTTGGATAGAAAGTTTTCTCAATCATTCCTAGAGGATGGACCCTTAGTCAGTCTACCCCTTTTGCTAGAGCTTGCCATTGAAAGATTTGGAAAGATGAGAGGGTTTGGAAAGGCTTTTGAGATGAATGAGATTTGAGTTCTAAAACCCTTCTATTTAAAGAAAAATGATCTTTCATATATACGAAAAAGGTTTGTACCATACGATGCTTGAGTTCGTATGTACAAAATAAACTTCATATGTATGAATGAATGCATTCAAAATGAAACAACTTTTTCTAATCACACAAGTTACGAGGCATCCTTTCATATAGACTTTTTGACCATATGATCGTACAAATGAAGAGGTGTTCATTTAGGATGATTGGTTCTTTAAGATCATTTAAATGGTAGTTTGAATCATCCCCACACTGATATGCCACATGTTTGTATGTACGAACTTTAAGTTCATATGTACGATCAGAAATAATAATTGCTTCTAACCGTATAACCTTCTACAAACATACATAAGAATGAATACACATCATCCAAATGATCTGGGGATCATACAAATGAACTATATTTGAAATAAAAAAGATATTTAATCTGTCATATCCAATAATTGATATGCTACAGAATTCATACAGTATGAAATGAATTTCATAAAATACGAATAGAACAATTAGAAAAATTCACACGATCGATCAAAAATATGAAATTTGATGTGAATACATTTTTAAATCACACAAAATAAAAACATAAAAAACACAAAAATAAAAATGCACATAAAAATCAAAAACATAAAATATACAAACACACATATCAAGTTTGTAGAAAATTTTAGTTAAGCGAATCAGGTCAATCACATTAACACTTGTTCTTAATGTGCTAAAGGTATCAAAGGTTAGTGATTTTATAAAAATATCTACAAGTTGATTTTCAGTTGAAACATGGTTTAGTTCAATTTATCCTTTGGATACATGATCCCTTATGAAATGATGTCTTATATCAATATATTTGGTTCTAGAATATTGAATAGGATTCTTTGAAATACAAATGGCACTAGTGTTATCACAATAAATTGAAATAGTGTCTTTTATAAATCCTAAGTCAATAAACTGTTATTTCAACCAAAGAGCTTATGCCACACAACTTCCAAAGGTAATGTATTTAGCTTTAATAGTAGATAGGGCTACGAAATTTTGTTTTCTACTGGACCAAGAAATTAAAGAATTTTCAATAAATTGACAAGTTCTAGAAGTAATCTTTTTATCGACCCTATAACCTGTAAAGTATGAATCTAAATATCCAATTATTTCAAATGAAGAGCAGAACTTAGGATACCAAATCCCTAAGTTCTGAGTTCCCAAGATATACCTCAAAATCCTTTTCACTGTTGTCAAATATGATTCTTTTGGATTTGATTGAAATGTAGCACACAAAAAAATGCTAAATATAATATGGGGTCTGCTAACAATTAAGTAAAGGAAAGATCCAATAATCCCTCTAAATTTCTTTTGATCAATAGATTTTCCCTTTGGGTCCTTATCCATTTGAACTGAGGAACTCATAGGTGTACTAATAGGTTTAGCATTGTCCATTTCATAGTTTTTGAGGATATCTTTAACATACTTTGACTGACTAAGAAATATACCCTCCTCAATTTGTTTAATGTTAAAGCCTAGAAAGTAACTCAAATCTCCCATTAGACTCATTTCAAATTCACTACTCATTATTTTAGAAAAATCAATACAAAGATTTTTATTTGTAGATCCAAAGATGATATCATCAACATAAATTTATACAATAAGTATATCCTCTCCTAACTTCTTCAAAAAGAGAGTTGTGTCCACACTTTCTTTTTCAAATGATCTCTCAAGTAGGAAGGTGCTCAACCTCTCATATCAAGCCCTAGGTGCTTGTTTTAATCCATACAATGCCTTTTTCAATTTAAAAACATGATTTAAGTATTTTGAATTTTAAATGTTGGAGGTTGTTCAACATAAACATCCTCTTGAATCACCCCATTTAAAAAGATACTTTTAACATCCATTTGATACAATTTAAATCCTCTTAAACAAGTAAAGGCTAATAAAACCTTAATTTCTTCAAGTCTCGCTACAGTGGCAAAAGTCTCCTCAAAATCAATGCCTTTAATCTGATTATTCCGCATAGCTACCAATCTAGCCTTATTTCTAACAAATAACTCCTGAGTCATTTATTTTGTTCTTAAATACCCACTTAGTCCTAACTATACTTTGATCCTTTTGCCTTGCAATTAATTTCCAAACTTCATTTCTCACAAATTGATTTAATTCTTCTTGTATTGCCAAAATCCAAAATTCATCCTAAAGTGCTTCATCAATATTTGTGGGTTCAATCATAGAAATAAAGGCTGAATGATTGACTTCTTTGCTTAATTCATACCTAGTCCTAACACCCTCACTAGGTTTACCTATAATCAATTCCTTTGGGTGGTTTTTAGAAAATCTCAAATCTCTAAGCAAAGGGTTTTCTATCTCCTACTTTTCATCCAAAGCAATCTTCTCAATCTTTTAAGGGTTATTTTCTATATCATCCTCTTCTAAAATTGGCTCTTCCAAAACTCCAGATTTATCAAACACAATATGTGTGGTCTCCTTAATTACCAAAGTTCTTTTGTAAAATACTCTATAAGATTTTCTAATAGTAAAGTATCCAAAAAAAAATTCATTCATCTAATTTTGGATCAAATTTTCATAAGGCAGATTTTCCATTATTGTGTATAAAAACCTTACGTCCAAAAATATGAAAATGTGACAAATTAGGTGTTCTCTCCTTAAGTAACTTATAGGGTGTTTTATTCAAATTCGATCTGATGTTCACCCTATTCAAAACATGACATGCCGTGCTAACCGCTTCAGCCCAAAAATAATTAGGAAGTGAATTTTCTGCCAACATGGCTCGAGCGGCTTTTATTAATGTTGTATTCTTCCTTTCAACTACCCCATTCTGTTGAGGGGTTCTAGGTACTAAAAAATCATGATCAATTCCTTTTTCTTTGTAAAAATTCTTAAATTTTTCATTTTCAAATTCACTGACGTGATCTCTTTGGATTATTAAAATCTCACATCCTATTTTCCTTTGAATCTAAGTTAAAAAATCTTTAAACTTCTCAAATGATTCACTCTTATGATATAAAAATTTAACCCAAGTGAATTTTGAAAAATCATCTACTATCACAAATTTGTAATACCTTCCCTCTCAGACTCACAGTTCCAACCGGTACAAAAAGATTCATATGTAAACTCTCCAAAGGCTTACTAGTTCTAAGATCCTTATGGACTAAAAAGAGGACTTCACCTATTTTCCTAATTAACATACATTACAAAGGTGATCCTTAGTAAAATCTAGTTTTGGTATACCTCTCACTAAGTTCTTTTGGGTAATTCTCCTAAGGCTTTTCATGCTAGACTGATAAAGTTTCCTAATCCAAATCCATGATTCATTAGAAATAGTTTACAAATAAAAAGCATTAGGAACTGAAATACAATTCAAATCTAGTATATATATATTATTTATCCTTTTTTCATGCAAAATACTATTACCATTTAGGCTTAATATGTAGCTAGTAGGAAAAAATTTAATGTTATATCCTGTATCACATAGCTAACTAATACTCAAAAGATTATGCTTTAAGCCTTCAACTAGTAGCACATTTTTAATAAAATTTTTTTGCAAGTTTCCAATAATACCTGATCCAACCACCTCCTTAGTGGTGTTATCTCCAAGTGTAACCCTGCCTCCACTTCTAGCTTCCAACAATATAAATTTCTTAGTGTCTCCAGTTATATGCTTTGAGCAACCACTATCCAGGTACCAAATGCTCTCATGAGGCCTTGTATGAGAGCGTGTATGCAAAATCATCAAATGTTAGACCTAGGAATCCAAACTAGTTTGGGTTCACCCTTTAGTAATTTAAAAACAGATGTATATATGATATGTATAGGTTTATGCATCTTTGGTCTCCACACTAAATGGGTTTTTCTATCTAACATACAAGTGTGTGAGATATGTCCAAACCATCTACAACTATAACATTTAACTCTAGAAAATGGATTTCTTAATCTTCTATAACTACTCTGTATATTCCTAGGTTGTCAAAATTTTGTCTTCAATATAGGATTTGTAAAATGTTCAAGTGTTGGGGGTTTTTTATTTTCTCCGAGAGCTTGTGCTTTCAATTTCAAAAATGTATTCATATCTTCTAGAATATTCTTGCTATAATTCAAATGATATTTTTCACTCTCTAATTCATCCTTAAAATCACTAAATTCTTTTTCTAATTTAATATAGGATGAATTTAAAATCTCATTTTTCTTATTCAAATCATCGAACTCATCAACTAAGCTCATCTGGTTATTATCAATTAATTCATAATCTTTCATAAGGATTTTATGTTCTCTTTGTAATTCTTGAAACTCTAAGTTAAGACTCGCATGCAATTTCTTTAACTTTCTATATGCGTCATGAATTCTTTCAGAAACTTCTAAAAGTGTAGCATAGGTTAAGTCACATGCCTCTTCTTGATCTGATTGATCAAAATTATCAACCATTAAGCACAAGTTGGTGACTTCCTCCTCCTTTTCAGTTTCTAATGAGTCTGAAGATGAATCCGCCCAAAAAGCTCTTTTGAATTTCTTCGTACCCTTCTTCTCTTTTGGTTTCTCCTCTTCCTTCTCCTTGCTAGGAGTGGCTTTAAATTTTGGGTAGTCTAATTTTACATGTATGGGTTTCCTGCATTCATAGCAAATCACATCATTTGTAACCTTAACAATCTTATGAAATTTACCTCTATTCCACTATTGGCATCTCTTCTGCTTCCTCTTTAGAAAGTTTTTAAATTGCCTAGTCATTAAGGTAATGTCATCCTCATCCTCAGGATGTGATAGATCACACTCTAACTCTTTCACTTTCAGTGTAATGTTCTTCTCCTTTCATGGCTTTCCTGCATCAATTTTTCTTTGACTCACTCCTTGCTCATAAGCAATTAGTGATCTAAGAAGATTGTTGATAGAGTAAATATTTAAGTCTTTAGACTCTATAATAGTAGTTATTTTTGCATCATAGGTAGTAGGCAAAGAACAGAGAATCTTATTAACCATTTCAGCATTCATTAATTTCCTACCTAGTGCATGCAAAGAAGTGACTATCTGAGTAAATCCTGTGTACATGTCAGAAATAGATTCATTGGGTTTCATGTGAAATAATTCATAGTCATATAATAAGATATTAAGTCTAAATTGCTTAACTTTATTAGTCCTTCATAAATTATATAAAGTCTATCCCATATATCCTTTCCACTTTTGCAAGTGAAAAACCGCACGTAGTCTTTAGATTTAAGTGCACAAAAGAAACTGTTTAAAAATTTAACATTGAGTTGTGCTAAGTCACATTGTTCTACAATCCATTCTGCAAAGGGAATTTCAACTCTAATGCCATCAACTAATCTAGTTGGTTCTGTATACCCTTATTGTACAAAGATCCACATAAGATAATCTAAAGATTATAAAAATGTAGACATGCGTGTTTTCCAAAAATCAAAAGGGATGTTATCAAATAAAGGAGGTATAGTGATCGAATACCCTTTAGGTGTGTTTTGGTTTCCAAAAGTAGCCATGCTCAATAATCAAAAAGTAGTCTAAACTTATGAATTTGAAACACTGCTCTGATACCACTTATTGAAACTTATTGAATCTAGAATAGGTTGTTAAACTTAAGCTTATGACAGAAGGCTAACCAAGAGGGTGGTGAATTAGTAATTTTAAAGTTTAAACCTTCTTGGAATTTAAAAGTGAGAAACCGATTAAAAATTTGTAGTAAGTTGAGTTTAAAATTTTAAAATAATTTTTCAACCACAGAAAAATAAACTTGTAGAAATTAAAGAAGCAAAAATAAAAAGACACAAAGGTTTATAGTGGTTCGGTCAAACACGACCTACATCCACTCCCTGAAGTCTCCCACTTCAGGTATTACACTATTATCAAAGTGACTATTCTTTTGCCCCCACAGCAAGGTGGAGAAGCCTTTATAAAACTCTCTTCCACCAATCTCTGATGCGGTAGAGAACCATCATCTTTTCACATCCTCTAAGTGTAGGCAGAGAACCTTCATCCTTTCATACTCTCCAAGTGTAAGCAGAGAACCTTTGGCTGTTCACACTCTCCAAGTGTAGGCAGAGAACCTTCGGTTGTTCACACTCTCCAAGCGTAAGAAGAGAATCTTCAGCTGTTCACACTTTTTAAGTGTTGGCAGAGAACCAGATCTTCACACGAGCAATCTAGAAAGACAAGAGAAAGAGTGAAGAAACATAAATCACATACAAAGATCCTTACCTTTGAGTAACCTTGTGAACCCTTCATGCTTAACTAGAAAGAAATCTCTCTCAAACACTCTCTCCTTCAATTTCCCTTTTCAAATCATGAAGACCAGATGATAAAAAGATTAAGTGTCAGTTTTTAGTGGATATTTTATAGAAAAGACAAGAAAATATCAAGAAAACTAAAATTTTCAAATTTAATCATCCACGATCACACCATATGATAGAATTTTGTACGTATGAATAGTTCAAAAATTATTTTGTTCGAACCCATTATGAATCAGTATGAAATCATTTTGTACCTGATTATCATGCAATATGAACTGTGTTCATCTAGTACGAATAAACAAAAATTCAAAGTGTGTAAGTATGAACCATCAGAACGACATGAATAAATATAAAATAGAGCCCTTCATCCTGGTACGATTAAAAAATATCATCCATATAAACTTCATTCGAGAACGATCCAAAGCCCATCATCCCATAACGATAAAAAACATCATCTGTATGAACTTCATTAGAGGACGAACCAGAGGGCATTGTCCCGATATGAATGAAAAATATTATCCATACGAACTTCGTTAGAGAACAAACCAGAGCCGATCGTCCCAATACGAACAAAAAATATCATCCGTACAATCTTCTTTTGAGAATAAACCAGAGCTGATCATCCTGGAATGAACGAAAAATATCATCTATATGATCTTCATTTGAGAATGAACCAGAGCCTATCATTCCGATACAAATGGAAAATATCGTCCATATGATCTTTACTTAGAAAAATTTTGGGTCATTTCTGTTCACTCTATTGCTCGTTAGGGAAAATAAGTGACCAAATCATCCCATACAAACTAGTTTCGTACTGTACGATCAGTTTCAAAAATATAAATTTTAAAACACTCCCCCAGTGTGTGTATGCTCAATTACTCAATTAAAATCATACTCTCTTATACTCAATAAAATGAAAAATACAGACTTCAATATATAATACACTCTAAACTGATCTTGATTTGAAGTCTTCAATAATTTGGAGTATAATTTCCCTGAAATGTTAGTACACACAAGAGCAAAATAACTCTTCCAAATATATATTAGGAGAAATAATAATCAAAGTAATAATATTTGGAATCATAAAAAACATACAAGTTACAAGAATATCAAACATGCAAAATTAAATAGCAACTATCTCAATAAGCTGCATGTGGGAACGGGTTCTAGGTGGGCTGCGCACTACCATGCATGGGCTGGCAGGTGCGAGAGCGGGTTCTGAGCGAGCTGGCAGGCTACCGTGCTGGCTGGCGGGATGGCGAGGGCGAGTTTAGCGGAGAGGGTTGGCATGAGATTTTTTTTTTACCAGCAATTTAATTCTGCCAAAAATCTGCATAAATTGTTTTCTGCTAGAAAAAGCCGCTGGGATTTATTTTCCTATGTGGGTTTTACCAGTAGAATTTTTTTGCCACTGCCGATAAATTCAAAAACCACCAAAAAATGATCAATTTCCACTGAAAAATTCCGTCGGTAATAGATGATTTTTCTGTAGTTAAAGTTCTTCTTTACCCAATGAAATTCCTTTCTCTGTAGACAAAGAAGACATGGTTTTCAAGGTTATGTACGTCTGAAAGCCAACCCTTGTGAAACTTATGGATCTCTTGTTCACCCTTTGAACCTCTACCCCTCTACCCCTAACCCTATCCCTATTATTCTACTATAGTTAAAGCCAAGAGGAAGGAGTAGAAGCATGAGACAATACTCTTGTACTTCCCTTTCTATTATTAAGCTACATAGCTCTCTCTCTAAATATTTATCCCCAAATTCCATTATGTTATCCCATCCTCCTCCTGTCTAGTTAACCATGGTGACAGAGGTCTCTCTATCTCTTCTTAACCTAAAACCTTTAACAAATAAAGATCATATCTTCCCCAACCTCAATTTCCCAACTTATTAAGCTTATTCTTCAGAACAAATTCCTCAACCCATTGTACCCAAATGTTCCATAATTCTCATCAATAATAAGTTTTCTTCCCAAAACATGGATGGCAATCCTTTTCTTTTAGATGGAAATCCGAAAGCAAATATCACTCCAGATGGTCCACCTCCTGCCTCTACAAACCATACCCCCATCCATCACCCTCAAAGCAACCTTCCCACCATCTTTTTAAATAAACTAGAGCAAAATCAGTGAAAAAGACTAAACCAACATCTTCCAAATCCCAATGACTCATCCTCTATTTGCTTGTTTGAATACTAGAGGGTTTAATAACCTTAACAAAGTACAAACCTGTAAAAAACTAATCCATCTTCACATGTTAAAATTATTCTATGTTTTAGAAGCTAAAATTCAACCCTCTATAATTTTAGACCATTAGTTTTTCAACTCTCACAAGCTTTATGAGGTTGAAGAGAGTTGTAACAACTTTGGGTCCTCTTCCCTGAGCAAAATTTGGTTTAAATGGGACTCAACCTATTTTACTTTCTCCCATTGTCGTCTCACTTCTCAACTGATTAGTGGGATCCTTTTTTCTGGCACTTCAAATACCCTTTACCTCACTATTTTTTATGCATCTAACTCTCCTAAATATAGAACTCCTTTTACAGATCTTAATCATTTGGCCACCATCATTACCCAACTTTAGATTATTATTTGTGATTTTAATTGTTTCCCTTTCACTTATGAGAAAGCCAGGGGTTTTCAGTTAAATTAGAACATATTTGGAGAGATAAATAAAACTATTTTTATTATTGTCCCTTTTACTTTTCCTCGATGAGATTATTACACACTTGGTTCAATCAAAGGATGGATAATCCTATCCATATTAAATTGGATAGATCTTCGATTAATTATGCTTGGCTACAATCTTACCCGACTTCTTATTACTAGGTAAAACCTCCCCATTACTCAGATCACTCTCCTTTGCTCATCTTTCTATCACCTTCCTTTGTTAAACCCACTAGATTTCTTTTTAATAATTATTTGGTTAATTTAGATGGGTATAGGGAAGCTGTCTTGGAAGCCTTTACTTTTTATGTTCCAGGTAGCCTGCTAGTTGCTTTGTATGCTACCCTAAAAAATTTAAAAATTCATTCTTAAGTGGAAAATATTGAACTATTCTAACTTTAATTCATGTACCATTGGGAATCTTAAAATAAAATAGCAGCAATGTCTTAATGAGCTTCAAGAAAAGCCTTTATATCCCTACATGAATTCTAATTTGAATCAAATTAATAGGTTGCTTTCCTCCTTCCAAACTGTCTGGACTTCTTGGGAGACCCAATGGATAAAAGCCAAATGGCTTATCAATAGTGAAGAAGATATGGCCTTTCTTTATGCCAAAATTAACTCTCAAAAAATCATAATTCTATAAAAGGGCTGAATACCCCTCTAGGTCACTTTTATGCTCATCACGGTATTACTAAAGCCATTATTCATCACTTTGAAGGGCTCTTTAATTCTCCTTTCCCAACTCATGTTGATGGGTTCAATATATCTCATGGAAAACACTAGTTGTTCTTATTATAAATGATGAGATCAAAGCTGTAGTTTTGGCGTTACCCTCTTATTCTACACTTGGGTCAGATGGCTTTACAACTGAATGTTATAAATCTGACACAAGTATAATGATTTTGATGATAGTAAATATTATTGTATATATTACTACTTTCTACTGATTCTATGATTTTTTTTGTGTACTAATATTTTGGGAAATCAGTCCATCTTTCACTTGCAATTTTGATCAGCTCTAGGCTTGGTAGACTAGGGTTATAGTCTGTACATTTTATTTTGTTATGTAATTTTTCTTTGCTTGAGCTATATCATATAGTTTGATGGAAATTAATGCTGAGTAGCCTTGTACACACATAGGGGGAGAGAGAAAAATATTTTTGAGAGGTTTTTTTTTTTAAATTATACTATATAATTTTGGCTTCATACTATACGACTCTATTTCATTCTGTGCGAGTTTAATTCATACTGTATGATCTGTTGTGCTCTTTCAAAGCCCTAGCAATGTGAGGTTAATAAAGATACTAATTATGTGATGATCGTATGATAAATTTGGTTTGTATTGTATACTATAATTAAAATATTTCTTAATTAACCCCTCGATGTCATGCAAGCATATCATGGATAATTATTATCACCAACATACTATACGATATAGTTCATATAATATGATTGATAGTGTACAAAATTGGTCGTCCTAGAGATCATATAAAATAAATCAATGATTTTTGTATTGATCGTAATGTATGATGTCTACACTACTGGATGATTGACATTATACAAAGTTGGCCATCCCAGAAGTCATCCCAAATAAATATAAGGAATTTCTATAGTTTATATCATACGATCATTTGATTGTACTATATGAAGTGTTGTAAAGGTTGAATAATTAATATGCATAAACTTTCTAGATGAGTCTAAATTGAAAGTTCATGAGGGGTGTTAAACTCTAAAGAACTAGTCCCGAGGATAACCAAGAGTGAGATGAATTGGTTATTTAAAAAATTTCTTAACAAAAAGAAAATCTTTTTGAATATTTTAAAACCAATGAATTATGTGTAAGAAAAACTAATTTATCAACAGCAAAGATTGAATATTTTGACCACAGATCAAATCATAAAAATATTTGGAAATTAAAATGCAAAAAATAGAAAGAACACACCAAAATTTACAGTGGTTTGGTCAACTTGATCTACGCCCACTCCTTGGAGACTCCCTCTCCAAGTATTGTACTAAATAGAAGTAACTCTTCTTTTTTCTCCCATAGCAAGGTGGAGAAGCCCTTATAAAATCTTTTCGCTTGTACAGTGAGGCAGAAAACCTTGAATCCTTTTACCTCCTCCTAGAGTAGGCAGAGAAACTAGAAATTCTTTTTTATCCACCTAGTGAAGGTAGAGAATCTGGGAATCCTTTTACTCCATCCTAGAGTAAGCATAGTACCTTGATCTTATATTGATGAAGATCTCCTTAGAGCCACCCAGGAATAAGAGAAGCAACTTGAAGAAGATGATGAAAACACCTTGATTGGAGCAACCTTTATAAATCCCTCACAACTCCCCCTCACAAGGATCTCTCTTTCTCTCAAGCTCTCCCTCTTCCTTCTCAAAGCACTGTTTCAAATTTCCTCCACAGCAAAAGATGAACTCAAGGGTTAATATAATTGATTAAATAGAGAGCCTCCAAAAGAAGCCCTAATTTTTAATTTTGCACAATTGATTGTCCAGTATGATCGATAGATCATCCTATATGATTAGTACAAAATAGCCATTTAAGATAGGATGACCAACATTTCCCTATACAATTAGTTTGAGATAAATAGACTGATCATCCGGGATGATTTGAATATCGTCCTGGACAATTAGTATAAAACTATTGAATTTCATCTTGTACAATTCCTGGTGATGCCTTATAATCCCATGCACTTCTTTGTCATCCAGTATAATATGGGTCTATTATCCTAGATAATTAGTTAAAAAAATATGGTATTCATTTGGTATAATTGGTGGTGATGCCTCATCAAACCAAATATGTTTTTTATTATCTAGAATGATCATCATCAATCATTATGTACGATCGTATCAAATTAAGTTTTACCATAATTATTCTCATAATCATGGGATTAATTTAGGCATGATTATTCTAAGTCATCCAGGATGATGTACATCATCTTATATGATTAGTATAAAATTTGAAAAATAAAATATTGCCTAAATTGTGATTGGCAATTATTTTTCATCATCTAAACTAATCATCCTGAATGATATGGATCATCCAGTATGATTAGTTTAATCACTTATAATTAGCATGGATGCCCTAATTAGGAATTCTCTTTTTAACTTATCATCCAGTATAATTTGAAATTGCCCTATATGATTAGGTCAAAAATAGAAAAAATTCTCTAACACACCAAATTTCTTCCCATGAGTGTGTGTCTGTAAGGTTAATTTTGGGTCCTCTAGATACATGAATATTTACTCATTTATGTATGAGGTCACTAAGACCCACTTGGGTTTCTTTCTAGTGACCCAATGATTTGGAAGTCTCTACTACATAATCATATAGGTCCTAGGTAAGACCCATTGAATCTCAATAAAACTCAACTCCATCCTCCAATTTAATCCATTGTCCAGCTTCCAATCAACATCCAATCAACTTCCAAATTACATCCAATCAATCTCAATCATCTAATTGACCTCCAGTGATATGGATGGTCCAAGTCTAGCCATTCAATCCAAATTCAACATTCCAAACCAAATCTTTGGGTTAAGGGCTCAAGTCTTGAAACCCTTTTTGAGTTATTTTGCTATCACCTTGACAACCAATCAATTGACATTTGATTTAGAGCCTATTAGGTATATATTTATATGACAGGTCTCTAGTGCCAACCCTCCAAATATAAGCTCATTTGAAGATTTCTAACCCCATAAACTAGGTAAATCTCCAAAGGTTGCAAAATCTTCAATTATTTACAATCTATGCCACTGGATACCCCATCAAGTAGAATTTGACCTTGTGATCCCTTCTAAACCTTCAAACCACACCTATGGTCTTTGTTAAGGCATCTTGACCACTAACCTACACTTTTTTTCCTCTGATTTGACCCAGTGTTGACTAGGGGTCAGAATGACTAAAATGTCCTTTAAGGCGGTTTTGGTCCTTACCCCAAAATCCACCATAAAATTTCCTCCTCAGCTCTAAAATTTTATCCAATGGATCCTGAATTTCCTTAGGAACACACAGGACCCAAACCCAAATCCTTGGTCAACCTGGTTGACCAAGTCAACCTAGGTTGACCTAAAAGTCCTTAAGGGTCAAAATAGTCTTTTTGGCAGAGGTGACCTCCCTAGACATTGAAATAACCTCCAATGGACTCCTTGGATCAATCCAAACCTATTGAACCCAGTTGACCAAACTCAACCCAGGTTAACCAAACCTAACATAAAACTTATACTCACTTAATCTAAACTCAAATCAATTCCAAATTCAGTCAAACTCCATTGAACACCTTTCCCAGTGGTTTGGACCTGACTAGACAAGTTGACCCAATCAACTATTGACTTGATCAACTTAATCTAAGTCTAGTCAAACAAGTCTAATTTGGACCATTCATTCAAATGAGAACCATCTAAACCTCACCAAGCCCTCAAACTTTCTTTATTTTATGGCTTATATATGTCTTATTCATGAGGTTACTCAAAACCCCTTGACTTTGATCAAGTCAACTTTGAGACCTTAGTCAAAGCTTTTGTGCTTTCATTCATGCATTGATTTTAAACTATTTGGTCCCTTTCACTTGACTCAACAACACCTACACTCCTTGCAATCCACCTCACCAATCAACATAACCTTTTGATAAGTCAAATAATCCACTTGAGCACTTGAATTTACTTTTAAACAGTTAACTCTCCCTCCAAACTCTAACCACATCATCTCAAAGCTTTGAACCTTATTCAACCAGCATTCCACACTCCTACCTTACCACCTCCTCAATATTGACTGGGTTGACTGGTCAAGGAAGTCAACACATTCTAGAAAATCCTTTTCATGGTCCAACCCCTACCTCTATCATATCGCTCTCTATTTTAGGCTGCTCTAGAGCTTCTTTTTAAGTGCAAAAGCACTCCTTAAGCTCTATAAAATGAGCACAAGGCTAGGTTTAGCCTTAAGTAGGAATGGTCCCCCCTAACCCCCAAGCCATCCAATGGGAGAATGGCTCGACCTAGGCTTTAGCTTAAGCTTCCAACCATCTGGGACACGTGCCTAGCATCCAGGAAAGGGCTCTGATGAATTAAGGCCATCCATTTACCCCCTATACCACTTGAATAGGGAAAACTCTCTAAAATGGATATCATTTAATCTCTTGCATTTTCTCACCCCCTCCAGCCTCCTAGGGCCTCATTACACTTCATTTTCATCATCCTCTTCCCTTCCCAAATAAAAACCGATTGTCAAAGCTCCACCGGCAGCCAGATCTCTGGTGAACTAGGGAGTTTTCATTCCAAAGCTTTGTCAACTCGATCTGATGCATTTTGGATCATGAATTCAAGAGGGAAGACATACGTGGAAAGTATGCAAGCTCAACCATATCGAGACCTCAAAATTCTAATGGTAAAATAACTTAAAAACTTTAGCTCTAGGTCACTATACTTAGATTGAAATAACTTTATGTAAAGTGTATTTTAAATCGCATTTTTCGTTCCCCGTCATTTGTGTTCATGTGTGGTACCTAGGGTTAAAATTTCAAGTTAAATGATCATTAGATCGAGAGAATGAAGAGAAATAGTGACCCTAGGGCATTTTTATAGTCTCCATTAGTTGTACCTTTTATGGACCGTTAATCTTGCGATCAACAGCCCAAATCAAGTTGTTCCGCGACTCCATCCAACTAGTTATTCGATGTCACAGCCAACGCTCTTATACTGCTAGATATAGGCTGTTGAATCAAAATGTGAAATATCTAATGACCTCCGAGCTCTACTAACTTGGATAATTGGCTCGAGCCGTCATGGAGCCATGTCCCATGTTAATGGCCAATAATTACTACGGCACAATCATTGGCCATTAACGCTCAACCTTTAATGCAATTTTGATCCCACAAATTGGATGATGCTACTTAGCCCTCTGTTATCCTAGAATTGATCTGATGTGCTGGATCATGCCATGTGGCCCACTGTTACACTCACCGTCATCGCCGTTAACTTGATTAATAGAATTATATTTTATATGTCTTTAAGTTAAAGGATTTTATAAAATTAATTAAAAAATAAATATAAATCCAAAAATTGAATATTTTATATAAAAATTTTTATAATTTAATAAAATTCAATCAATATTTATTTTCCAATCAAAATATTTAATGTATTATTATTCATTTTAAATACTAAAATATTTGAGTAATTATATAATTACTTAATTAAAAGTTAATAAAAAATTAATGAGATATTTTGAATATTTAATTCCAAAGCATTTAAAAATTTTAAATAATAATATTAATCTATTTATTTTGAAATTAATATTAATTTAATATATTTTATCTTAATATTTTAATTTAAATTTTAATTAACAATTAATGTTATTTAATTTAAAATATTTAATAAAACATTTTTAAAAATTAAGAATTTATTTTAAAGAACATTTTAAGTAATTAAACAGTTATTTTAAATATAAAACATTTTAAAATTCAAATAATTTTAACATCCAAATACTCTAAATAATTACTTATTTAAGGATTAATTAAATATCATTTAAATTAATATTAAATCATATATATATATATATATATATATATATATATATATATATAATTGTTTTATTAAAAATCATATAACTTAATTTGGATATTTTAAGATTTAAAATTTATGCTAAATATCCTAAATATTTTAAATAGTTTAAATCACTTAAATACTTAAGTATTGAATTAATGTTTAATAAATATTTAACCTAAACAATTCTTCAAAAATCCAAAATCTCTATGTTGAATTGTCTCTAAATTATTAAACTATTTTTAGAATCTTTTTTTTTTATTATTTTAAAACTATTTTGAGGATTCTTTAAAAACAATTTTAAATTATTCTAAATTTTCTATAAGTTTCTAAAATTTTAAGCTATTTTTAAATATAAAATTAATTTTAAAATTATATGTATATTAAATTTTGAGTTCTTTGAGTGAGCTTGGAATTTTAAACATAGCTCATGCCTACATAAATAGAAATCATGGGAAAATATTAAAGAATAGTTGTGTTCTAATTATTCATTAATCAAACTATTGTCTATGTTAATTATCATTATCCATTTCATGTATAGGACGCACAAATGCACTTAGCTAAGGCTCTCCTAGTTCTAAGGACTTGGGTGTGATGTTTGTGCATTTATGTGTTAGTACAAGGGTTAGTAGAACCTTGATTCAAATCTACTTAACTTAGTGACATCATTAAGGATAATAATAAAGGACTTGTAAGGAGAACTTAGAAAAATTCTAATATTTAGGATATATATCTTCTTGAATTTAAATTTTGAACACATAAACATAGTGAGATTGCCTACCATAAAAAATTTCTCACTAATTTTTGAAGTCATTAGGCCCAGTAATTAATTTACTTAAATTTAAACCCTTAATTAACCTTCAAAACTTCTAAATTTTTAATAAATTAAATTTAAGTCATAAAAATAAAAATAGTACCTCTAATTGACCATAATTTAAGCCTTGACTTAAGAAAATTAAAGCCTCTTACATCAAATTTAATCTTAATTTAATTTTAATTAAAAAACTAATATTTAACTAATTTAATTAATTAAAAATAATTAAAAATAACAAAAAACTCCCAAATGCTTGGAAACATCCCGTTAGGTTATTTTAGATAATTGGAGCTGATTCCAAGAGGTTTTGGGCTTATTTGAATTATAATCATTAAAATTCCCTTAATTCAATTTTTTTAAAAAAAATCAATAAATATCTAAAATTTTAAAAATCATAACTAATTCTAAGAAAATTCAAATTGATCAAAATCAAATTAAAATTTAATATTTTCTAAAAATGTCAAACCTTTAAAAATTTGTAAAAGACAAAAAGTTAATAATCTAGTCAAACTTAAGTCAAAATCAAGTTAAAATTTTTGAAAAACCATAATTAATTTTAGAAAACTCCTAAATTAGAAAAATCAAAGCCTAATTATTCATCAAAATGTCTAATATTTATTAAAAATCTTAAACTTTCAAAATTAGCTTTAATTTTAAAAGTAAAATTTTTTAACCCCTTCATTAGCACATTAAAATAATTACAATAAATAAAAAAATTCAGTAATTTTTGAAAATTCCAGAGAACTTATTTTAATTAATAAAATAATTTAACCAACATTCTAATACATAACAACCATTATAAATATAAAATTTATTGGATTGACTACTCCGGGTTGTGGGGCTACATGTTTTAAGGAGGATTGGTTCCTTAAGCCTGATAGTATAATGCTATGAATGAATTCAATAGAGTGTTAAACATCAAAATTAAATTAAATTTATTTACTAAACTAAATTAAAATCTTTAATTCAATTACATCAATAAGGTTTTTAGGATAGACTACTCTGGGCTATAGGGTTACGTGTCCTAAGAAGGCCTGGTTCCTCGAGCTTGGTGGCATAATGTCATAAACCTATTAAAAGAAAATATATAAATTAATTTAACTTTTTATATCAATAATTAATCAAATTAATTAAGATTAATCAACCCTTAATTCCTAACCAACTAAATCAACTTAATCAACCCCGATTACTACTAGGTAACCTAGGCCTACGAGGCTATTAACGTAGCCCCAAAGAAGGTGAAATAAACTTCACATTCTTAATGAGAAACAAAGGTTGAAATCATTTTACAATTAAAATATATTCAAATCAAGCTTTAACATAATAATATTTAACCACAAATATAAAGTTCTCCTTTAGCATTTAACAAACTCAAACATTAGACAATCTTAGAAAAACCCAGTTTAGGATCAACCTCAGCCACACGACCTTCTACACACTTTAGATAGTTTACTAAGATAATCAAATTTAGATCTAGGTTAAGCCGGTGTTTACTTTTCTACTGTGTGTCGAGTTTTTGAGATTTCATTTCATTTTGTGATTGAAATTTCTTGATGTGTTTATTTACTTTTATTGCACTCTATAGATTGATGTGATGAATGATTAGATTACCTTTATGTTAGGAATAATCTAAATGCTCACTGAGTTTTCTATAAGTGTTCATGCTCATGTAGGTTAATAAAGGGGCTAAATAAATAATAAATATAACTGCTACAGGTGCTTCAGCTACTTGGCCCTTAAAGAAAAAAAAAGCATGGCCAAGTGCGTTTATTTTTTTGTGTATATATATATATATATATATATATATATATATATATAATATATATATATATATATATATATATATATATATATATATATATATATATATATATATATATATATATATATATATTATACACAATTGCCTTGAATTAATTTGGTTATAAATGCTTAGGTTAACCTTACATGAGAGTCTAAAATTTTCATTTTTATATTAATGTAATTTATTCTAGTATTGAGTTAATAAAGTTACACTTTGAGGTTGGGATATACATATCCAAAGTTAGATTCTAAAGAGGAGAGGAAACCCCTTTGGAGTATAGTCCTTTTCCATTTGGAATCCCAAGTTTAGATCACTTTCATACCCAAAGTAAAAAAGAATAACCTCCCTTTTGGGGAAGAGTTTTCTTTTTCATTTGGGTATCCAGCTATGAAGAATTCATGGAGTCCGAAGAGGCGAAGACAAGGAGTTGAAAATAAAGAGTATCCCACTCAAAGTCACTTATATTAGTACAAGGATTAGAATCCAGGTGGTAGTTAGTGGTGCCCGAACACTTTTAATTTCTATATTTTTGGTTGTAATAAGCAAGACAGTTTGCCTATGGATGTTTATTAATTAGCTTGATTATATTGATGTGTTTGAGTTGACTTGATTGTGTAAAGGATTGTTTGCTTTTTTTAGTTTTTTTATTAATTGTGTGGCATTGTTTGTTTTAGCCTGAATAAGTAGAGGCTTGTAAGGGTGTGTAAAAAAGTTTTTTGCTCAAATTTAAATAAAAATTTTAAGATAACATAGAAATTCTAATGATCTAAGAAGTAAGCTCGGGACCGTTGGGAATTTGCATAACATCTTTGTTGCACTCTTCTCTTCCTTTTGTTAAACACCTCCCTTCCTGCGAGTTTTGACAGACCACTAGGCCTATGAGAGTGTAGTTCTATCAAGTGGAACATGTGCAATCTCTAGGATAAAATGTATTTTTATGCCTTTTCAAAATTACTTTATTACAATTACAAATATTAATCGAGTCGATCAGTATGCATCATGTTAGAAACATACTTAAAAATAATCTAAATCTTAATTACATTTTGATCTTTAGCATTTTTACCCAACATAAGTTAAGGGGCCACTTAGGATAATCTCTAGATGTTGGCCCCAACTCTCCAAATAATTAATAAAAAAACATCTCTACCATTCTTTCATAAAAATAATCAGACTCATATATTTAAAATATACCAGGTGGTTAGCTGGCTCCCAAATCTAGGCTGAGGTAAGTCCAAGTTTTGTATTGCATTAGTTAGGTTCGGGTCACTCTTATTTAATGCCTAATTTAGATTTAGGATTCGAAGCTAATTTTGAATCATAAAATCCCAACCTCTGGGAATATAATCTCAATTTTTTAATAAATTGCTCAATTTAAATTAAATATTCTCTTTTAATCTAAAACTTAAAGCCTAACACTTAGATTAGGTCAAGACACTTCTGAACCATTTCAAAATCTCTAAGTGTCTTTTACCCTTCTTCTATTAACTCCAAAATAAGTGCTCCAATTTGATCCATTCCCACTTGAAAATTAAAAATCCAACTCCTTTATATCACTCCTAGAAAGTTTCCAAACAAAATTTTGTCGTTATTTTAATCGAGAGTTTTTGTAGGGAACTTCAGTTTCCTACAATATAATTAACTATATGGGCTTGCACTCGTAGAAGATTTAGAACCCACATAAATTTTCAAAATAATTTAAAAAAAAAACTTAATTGATATTTCTTTTGGAAAATCAAATTTATAATGATTGTTATCATCATGTTTGAACGATCATTAACGAATGATATCTTCTTCCTACAGGGAGACATATCATTTGTTAGGATGACTTTAAATATGAAACTAACGATCACTTCTCTTGATTATCATAGTTTGATATTTGATAAATCTTCATTTTGAACCTCTAGGGTCATATATGGTCTTACCTTAAATTAAACTATGATATTCAAGAGAAAATTTACAATTCTGAATCTAAACTCATTAGAGGATTTTATTTCTACCATTCGAGGTGATAAATCACCCATAATGGTTATTTCAATTTCATAATTGAAATCTAAGCTTGATCCCAAATTTTCCAAAAGAAAATTTCAAAATTCAAATTAATCTTCTGTAAAAAAAATCGAACCAACGATGATCGTTATCATCATGTCTAAACAATTATTAATCAATGATATCTTCTTCCCTATGGGAGATATATCATTTGTTAATAAGGCTTTAGTACATGAAATTAATGATAATTAACCTAAAATATCATAGTTAGAAATTAGGTCGAACTCCATTTTGACCTTATGAGATCATATGCAATTCTTTCTTGAATCTAGTTATGATATTCAATGTAGGATTTATAATTCTAGATTTAAATCCAATTTTGAAATCTTATTCCACCTCTTGAGGTGGTATGCCTTTTTAAATGGGATGTTTGATCTCAGAATTCAAATCCAAAGTTAATTCTAAATTTCTCAAAAAAAAACTAACTTTTTTCAAAACTTCCACAAATAATGACTTGACTCAAGAAAAGTAAAAAAGTTCATTAAAATTAAAGTTACAGATAGACTTAACCCTAGTCTACCTGATCTTTAGCTAATTTGCATTGCAAATGTTCTTGTGGACCTGAAAGATTAGTAAGCAGGGCAAACAAAATAGATATGCAATAATAGTATTGGTAAAGAAAATAATAATATTTGTTATGATCAAAATCATAGTACTTAGATCAAGATTTGCAACATAAATTAAAAAGATTGTATGGTATACTATATGTATCATACTGTACGAACAGAAGACGAAACTCTTAAAAATTACAATTTCTTAAAGCCCACTACTTAAGGTATTTTAATACTTATATTAGAAAATCTTGGGCTATTTAGACTTCAAGAGAGAGAGCCTTGAGGAAGAGAAGAAGGAGAGCTTAGTGAGAGAATAGAGGGAGATTTTGTGAGGGAGAAGTTCTGAGGGGATTTAGAAGGTTGCTCAAGCAAGAATCTTACCCAACCAGTATCTATAAGCATCTGCCTAGATTCTTTGTTGCTCCAGAGAAGTTCTTCAACAAAAATCATAGTTTTCTAACCATTAGCTGGAGGATAAAAATAGTGTTGTGGTTCTCTAACTATCATCTAAAGGGTGAAAATAGAGTTGTGATTCCCTAACCATCATTTAGAGAGTGAAAATAGAGTTGAGGTTCTTTGCTTGTGAAAGAGTCACAATTTTTTGCTGCACCGAGTTTGTGAAATTGTGTCTATACAGGCTTCTCCGTCTTATTATGAGTGCAAAAGGATAGTCACTACCGTTTTGTCCAATACTTGGAGAGGGAGTCTCTAAGGAGTGGATGTAGGTATGGTTGATCGAACCAGTGTAAATTCTCATGTGGTCATTTTAATTAATTTTCATACTTTAATTTCTATAATTATATGTGTGATTGAAAATTTTGATTTATTTTGTTGTTATGTAATTTACTTATTTTCACATCTGCTGTATCGATTCTCGTGTATCGGTGTGAAAATTTTTTTAAAGGATTTCTTTTTCTTGAAAGAATTTTTTTAAAATATCCAATTCACCCCCTCTTAGTTGGCCTTGGGCTAGTTCTTAAAGGTTTAACAACCTTCACAAACTTTAACTGAATTCTATAAGCTCTCTTAGGACATTATGGGCTTAAAGTTTGCAATGCTACAAAAAAGTTTTTTTTTACTTTCGACCATCTTCCTCGAGGGGTCAAGGCCACTACCATATCATTAATTCCAAAGTGATCCCACATTTTGAACATCTCTAACTTTAGGCCAATATCTCTTTATAATGTGTTTTATAAGGTTGTGGCTTAGATTCTTACTAATAATTAAAGATGGTTCTTCCTCTCATTATTCATGAAAGCTAAGCGGGTTTCATTCATAAGAGTTATTATTCTAACAATATCATTCTTGCTTCTAAGATGTTGAGAGAGTTTAAAGCTTCAAAAAATCTTTTTTGTGCCAAACTAGACATCCTTAAGGCATTTGATACAGTTTGAAGAGTTTTCTTATTAATAGGATGAGACATAAAAGTTTCCATGAGAAGTTTTTATGGTGGATTAGGGGATGCGTCACTGATGTACACCTTTTCATTTGTCTTAATGACTCACTTGAGTGTTTTTCAAATCCACTTCTGGACTTAGACAAGGATGTCCCTTATCCCCATTGTTGTTTTACATATCAGGGATGCTCTTTGATGCTTCCTTCTTGATCAACACAACTTCTGTGGAATTAATTCAAGTGGGGAAAGTCTGAATCACTTACTCTATACTGACAACCTCTTAATGTTTGGTCTTGCTTCTACTCACAATGTCCTTAATCTCAAAAATAAACTAAACTATTTTGCTAAAGTAAAGTTTCTTTCTTTTGCAGACAGGGTTCAATTCTTAAAATTTATAATATCCAATACTACGGTTATTGGATAAGAGGTTCAATTATTTCAAAGGGTTGTTATAAAAACATAGAGAAGATATGCTCTAGGTTTTTATTCCATGATAGCATCAACGGAAAGAAATTGCATTTAATTTCTTGGAATACTACAAGTAAACCAAAGAACTCTGGCAGTTTGGGCAACCCCACTATAGATTATCTTTACCATAACTTTACATGTTTTTTGATTTGGCGTATTTTATCTCAAGAATCTGGGATGGCAAGATAGTTTGGGGATAAATTATCATCCCCTTGGAAAGATCCTCCATCTCATGCTTCCGATATGGGGAAGCTAATTTGCAACATTGCTTGTAGGATTAAGGATCAGATTACTTTAAAAATTCCCTCTAATTGTAATTTTTCTATGTTCTGAGATCCATGATGTAATGCCAAATCTATATCTGAGTTATTTAGTCCATCAAGATAGTCTCAATATTTGATTAAAAATTTTATTCATGACAACTCTTGGTGGTTGCCTGAATTCATCCCTGAGACTGTTAGAAACGAAATACTTGACATCCCCATCTATGAGCATACATCAATTTTATCGAATGGTTCTTAGAACGTCTAACAAAATATTTTATGCCCATTGTTACTCGCATTTGGGGAAAGTTGATTGGCATATATATGTATATATAGACACACACACGCGCGCACGCGCGCACATGGATGATAGTTATAGAAAAAAATAAAAACGGTTGATTTACTCATTATGAGAGCAATTGCTATTAATCCTTCATGGCTTTTTTTATAAAAGTGTTATGGAAACACATAAGCATTTGTTCTTTGAATGTGACTTTTCCTATTTGGTGATTTTGAATTTGCTGCCACATCTAGATGAATTTTTTCTCAGGCTAACATCATTACATCTGTTTGGACATTCTTGGAATATGAAGCATTTGAATAGTAGGGATAAACAATTTAGTTAGTTTGCTATTTGCTGCTCTATCTAAAATATTTCGATGAAAAGGAATAATCGTAGATTATCTGAAAATAAGCTCAACCTGTCTACTCTTTATGGGACCAACAAAAATATTATTGGTTTAAAGGAAATAAAGTGGAAGAATTATGATAGGCTCAAAGATCTTTTTCCTACAGTTTTTTTTTAATTTTCTTTTTATATGATTTTTAGTTTTTATTCTTGACAATGATTATTGAACACAACTTTCCACCTTCCCCCTAGGACTTTGTGGTAACTAGGGATTTTTTGGACTGAAGGCTTCCTGATTTTCTCAAGAACTGGTGCTTCAAGTCCTTGTGCCTACCATATTAGCTACCTTGTGGCAATCTTGGCATGTTGGTTTATCGCTACTATATTACTGTTGTGTCCAACTGACAATATGTGCTAAGTTATTATGGAATTGGATGTTGGCTTTTACTCTCGAGTTCAATTTGATCTCCTTTTTATCTCCACAAGGATTCTTTGTCGTTGAGCATTTGATTTTCTTATTTGGGTTTTCTCATTTCAGTTGGTATTTTACCAATTGTTTTGTAACTTTTTTTTAATTTACCAAATGCCCCCCCCCCCCAACCCAACCCAAAAAAAACATTCTCAAAATCACATATTAAATAAATTTATAATTAAGTCTTAAATGAACATTATCGAGCAGTAATTTAGTTTCTTAAAGAGTCCATTCACAGATTTTAAAAGATATTATTCAGATCATAAAAATATATTCTTCAAATTTATTCATTTATATATATATATATATATATATATATATAATAAATAATTATTTATTAAAAACGAGTCATTCTTATGAATAGTATATAAAAAATAATGATTTGTTTACAGCCTACAAATTTGCAACACCGAAACTTCTTAACCGACCGGCGCCGATATTCTACTTTGTAAATGCCCCTCTCTGGAATGTATTCGTTTTTCTCTTTCATCTGTCCTCCCTCTCTCTCTCTCTTCCAGTTCCAGCTCCAATTTTTTGGGATTTCGCTCTATTTCACGTTCAGAGATTTTGATTTTTTCCGTTCCTCTTTTCTTTAATCTAAAACAGAAGAGAAAAGCAGAGATTTAATTGCTTGGATGGAGAAATTATAAAGAAGCTCTATCAGAGATAGCAAGCAGACTAAACAAGGATCGCATATCTTTCCCTCGCTATGTTACTCTGCTTAAAAGAAAGGGAGGTTATTCTTCCGTGCGACAACGCACCATAACCTTAACAGAAGTATCCGATGCTATACAGCCTACAGAATATCCCTTCTTGGAAAATTTCTTGCATGCAGTAAGGTCTTTGATTTTTCCTTGTTCTGTGCTCTAGTGTTTGTTTGATTCATGGTTTTGGATTTATCGCCAACTTGTTTAAAATTGTAGAAGAGAGAAAAAGTAAGGTGGAGAAAGATGTCAAAGAAAAAAGGGAGAGATTTCAATTGCTCTTCTACTTCGAATCCTTACCATGTTTGTGCGGATATCTGTTTTGAGAAAACGTCAGAGATGCTTCAGGATGTCGGAAAAGAACCAGGTTTGATTTTTATTTATTTTTTGTAATATTATTGCTTGCATTAAGAAACCTTGGATCGTTTCGGTTCTGTTTTCTTTTTTTATATACTGTTTTGATATCAAATAAATTATATTTGGTGTTTTAAACTATATTTCTGTATTTTATTGAATATCAAATAATATACTATTTTTATTTATAAATCTAACTCCTAAAATTTTAACATTAGATACACACCACCCATAGTTCACTTTCATATGAAATATGGGTGATACGAATAAAATATATGAGTGGTGTGAATGAATTATGAGTGACATATTTGATATTAAAATAATATAAGGTGGTATATATGTAATATTAAGTTTTAGATGTTAGATATGTAAATAGAGTAGTATAAAGTGGTATGTATGTACATCAATCTTATTTATATGATTTACATACATACAACTATATAATGATGACGCTGGTTGATAACGCGACGGTTATTAGTGAACAATGAAAACACACATTTCGTCGGACAAGCGAAAATTTCGTACAGCGAAGTTCGTATTAAAAACTATCTTATCCATTCAACCGTGCATTCAATCGTCCCCCGACTTTGAGAGAAAAAAAAAAATTTCGTCCTGGACGATCACAGATCGACAGACGATCCAATAAAAAACTGCTCTAAAACGGTTTAAATTTTCGCAAACTGTTCCTTTACACATCGTCCCGTACGAAAATATTTCGTCCTGGATCGATTTCCTCCAAAAATTAATTTTGATATTTTAATTTTTAAATTAACAAAATCAACAAAAACAATCAGAAACACAGAAAACATAAAACAAAATCATAAATCCAAAAACAATTTCATTAAAAAAACACACAAAATTCCACAAATTTCAAAAACAAAACATAACAAGTATCAATGTTTGCAAAGACATTTGAGTTAAGCATTCAATCAATAACACCAAGCCTTGTTCTTAAAGTACTGAAGGTATCAAAGGCTAAAGGTTTTGTAAAAATGTCTGCAAGTTGATTTTCAGTTGAAACATGTATGAGTTCAATTTCTCCTTTGGATACGTATCCCTTATGAAATGATGCCTTATATTCGATGTGTTTGTTTTAGAATGTTGAATAGGATTTTTTGAAAACAAATAGCACTAGTATTGTCACAATAAATTGGAATAGTGCCTATAGTTAATCCTAAGTCAATCAACTGTTGTTTTAACACAAGTACTTGTGCCACACAACTTCCTAATGCAATGTATTCTGCTTCTGCAGTAGATAGTGCCACTGAATTTTGTTTCTACTAGACCATGAAACTAATGAATTTCCAATGAATTGACATTGTTCCAGAAGTGCTTTTCCTATCCACTCTACAGCCTGCAAAGTCAGAATCTGAGTAACCAATAATTTCAAATGAAGAGCTAAACTTAGGAACCAAATTCCTAAGTTTTAGTTCCTAGTAGATATCTTAAAATCCTTTTTACTGCGTCAAATGTGATTCTTTATGGATCTGATTGAAATCTAGCACATAGGCAAACACTAAACTAATATCTGGTCGGCTACAGTCAAGTAAAGTAAAGATCCAATTATCCCTCTAAATTTCTTTTGATCAACAATTTTCCCTTAAGGTCCTTATCCAACTGAACTGAAGAACTCATTGGTGTACCTAACGGTTTAGCATTGTTCATCATATTTTTGAGGATGTCCTTAATATATTTTTTTGACTAAGAAAAGTACCTTCCTCAAGTTGCTTATGCTAAATCCTAGAAAGTAATTTAAATCTCCCATTAGACTCATTTCGAATCCATTACTCATTGTTTTAGAAAAATCATCACAAAGATGTTTATTTGAAGATCCAAAGATGATGTCATCCACATAAATTTGAACAATAAGTATATCCTTTCCAATTTTTCTTAAAAAGAGAGTTGTATCCACACTTCCTTTTTCAAAAGATCTTTCAAGTAGGAAGGTGCTTAACCTCTCATACCAAGCCCTAGGTGCCTGTTTCAATCCATATAATGCCTTTTTTTTAATTTGAAAACATATTGGAAATTTTGAATTTTTCAACCTGGAGGTTGTTCTACAAAAACATCTCTTCAATTATTCCATTTAAAAAGGCACTTTTAACATCCATTTGAAACAATTTAAAACCTTTAAAACAGGCAAAGGCTAGTAAACCCTAATTGCTTCAAGTCTAGCTACAGGGCAAAAGTTTTCTCAAAATCAATTCCTTCAATTTGATTATACCCCTTAGCTACTAATCTAGCCTTTTTCTAATGACTACTCCTGAGTCATTCATTTTATTTTTGAACACCCACTTGGTTCCAACAACACTTGATCTTTTGGCCTTGTAGTTAGTTCCCAAACTTTATTTCTTACAAATTGATTTAACTCTTCTTGCATGGCCAATATCCAAAATTCATCTGAAAGTGCTTGATCAATGTTTAGTGGTTCAATGTTGAAATGAAGCTGAATGATTGACTTCCTTGTTTAATCCACGCCTAGTTCTAACACCTCACTGGTTCACCTATAATTAATTCCTTTGGGTGATTTTTAGAGAATCTCAATCTCTAGCAAAGTTTCTTCTTTCTAATTTTCTTCCACATTTTCTTCCAAATTTAATCTATCAATCTTTGGGAGTTTTCTTCAATTTCTTCTTCAACAACTTTTGGCTCTTCTATGTTTCCATTTCATCAAAAACAACATGTGTGTTTCTTCAATGACTAAGTTCTTTTGTTGAATACTCTATAAGTTTTCCAACACTTGAATATCCAACAAAAATTCCTTCATCTGATTTGGATCAAATTTTCCTAAGGCATTTTCCATTATTATGTATGAACACCTTGCAACCAAATACATGTAAATGAGACAAATTTGGTGTCTACCTTTTACCAATTCATAGGGTGTTTTATTCAAATTTGATCTCACATTTACCCTATTCAGAACATAGCATGCAGTGCTAACCGCCTCAGCCCAAAAATATCTAGGAAGAGAGTATCTGCTAACATTGCTCGGGCGGCTTCTATTAAGTTCTGTTCTTTCTTTCAACTACTCCATTTTGTTGAGGAGCTCTAGGTGCAGAAAAGTTGTGATCAATCCCCTTTTCTTACAGAAATCTTCAAATCTTTCATTTTCAAATTCTCCTCCATGATCACTTTGTATAGAAATTATTTCACATCCTAGTTTTCTTGTATCCAAGTTGAAAATTTCTGAATTCCTCAAATGATTCACTCTTATGAAAAAGAAATTTAACCAGGTGAATCTTGAAAAATCATCTACTATTACAAATCCATATACCTTTCCTCCTAGACTAACCGTGCTTACAGGTCCAAAAAGATCCATGTGAAGATTTCTAAAGGTTTACTGGTCCTAAGATCTTTATTGGATTTAAAAGAGACTTCACTTGTTTTCCTAATTGACATGCATCACAAAAGTGGTCCTTAGAAAAGTCTAGTTTAGGTATTCCTCTAACCAAATTCTTTTGGGTAATTCTTCTAAGATTTTTCATACTAGAATGACAAAGTCTCCTATGCCAAAGCCATGATTCATCAGAAACAGTTTCAAACAAAAAGCAGTAGGAGATGAATACAATTTAAACTAGCATGTAGACATTGTTCACTCCTTTTTCCATTTAAAACAATTTTCCCATTTAGGCTAATATGCAGTCTAGTAGGTAAAAATTTTACATTATAGCCCTTATCACATAGCTGACTTATGCTAAGCAAATTATGTTTTAAGCCTTCAACTAATAAAACATTATCTATGAAAAAGTTTTTCAAATTTTCCAATCATACCTGATCCAACCACCTTCTTTGGGTATTATCTCCAAGTGTAACCTTGCCTCCACTCCTGGCTTCCAGCGTTATGAAATTAGCAGTATCTCCAGTCATGTGCTTAGAACATCCGCTGTCCAGGTACCATATACTCTCACGAGTCTTGTGTGAGAGTATTCCTGCAAAATTCTCAATTGTTAGACCTGGGAACCCAAACTAGTTTGGGTTCACCTTTATAAATTTATAATCAGATGCATGTGTGATATGTCTAGGTTTATGCATCTTAGTTCTCCACACCAAATTAGGTTCATCTTTAAAGTGCAGGTGTGAGATATATGTCCCAAAAATCCACAATTGTTACATTTAACATTAGGAAAAATTTCTATGTTTTCTTTCATATATGTCTTCTAAGGGATTTCATGAATTTAGGATAATATTTAGGATTTGTAAAATCTCAAGTTTAGGGGGGTTCCTATTATCCTCGGAGCTCTATATTGAGTTTGTAAAATGAATTCATATCCTCCAAGATTCGATTTGTATAATTGATCTATAGTCTTGTGCTCAATTCATCCTTAAATTTCTTAAATTCTTTTTCAAGTTCAGCATAGGATGATTTAAATTTCAATTTTTATTCAAGCATCATATTCATCAAGAGTTTCATGTGGTTGCTATCAATTAAAGCATGATCTTTCCTAAGGATTTCGTGTTCCTTATTAAGCTCTTCCAATTCTAAAATTAAACTAGAATCATCTTTTAGTTTTCCTATATGCATCATGCATGTGTCAGAAACTCAAACAGTTCTCATATGTTAAATCACATACCCTTCTTGATCTGATTGTTCAGCTTTATCTGCCATCAAGCAAAGGTTGTGACTTCTTTCTTCGTTTCAGTCTCAGATGAGTCTGAAGCTGAGTCAGCCCAAAAAGCCTTTTGAAACTTCTTCTTGCCTTTTTTACCATTGGTTTTCTCCTCTACCTTCTCCTTGCTAGGAGTGGCTTTAAGTTTTGGACATCATTTTTATATGACCTGGTTTCCTGCATTCATAACAAATCAATTCATTAGAAACCCTGCCATTTTTGTTATACTTACCTCTATTCCATGCGGCGTCTCTTCTGCTTCCTCTTTAAAAAGCTTCTGAATTGTCTAGTCATCAGTGCTATATCGTCTTCATCCTCAGGTTGTGAGTGTTTCACTTTCTGACTCTTCCACATTTAATGCAAGATTCTTGTCCTTCTTGGTTCACCTGCATCAATCTTTCTTTGACTTACTCCTTGCTCGTAAGCAATGAGTGACCAAGAAGATTGTCATTGAATAAATTGTTCAGATCTTTTGACTCTGTAATTGCAGTAATTTTAGCATCGTATGTAGTAGGTAAACAACGAAGAATTTTATTACCTTTTCAGCATTAGTTAATTCCACACAAGTGCATGCAAAGAGTGACAATTTGAGTGAATCTTGTGTACATGTCAGATATAGATTCATTAGGTTTCATGCGAAATAATTCGTAGTCATGTAACAAGATTTGAGTCTTGATTGCTTAACCTCATTTGTCCTCTCATAAGTAATACAAGTCTATCCCATATGTCTTTTCCGCTTTTACAAGTGGAAACTCGCATGTAGTCTTCAGATTTTAAAGCACAAAGAAACTATTTAAACATTTCGCATTTAATTGTGCTAAGTCACGTTCTTCTATAGTCCAATCTGCATAGGGTGTATCTACCCTAATTCCATCAACTAATCTAGTTGGTTTTGTGTAACCTTCCTGGACTAGCATCCACATGCGATAATCAATGTGACTGTAAGAAAGTAACATGCGTGTTTTCCAAAAATCAAAAGGAATATTATCAAACAGTGGAGGTCTAGTGATAGAGTAACCCTCAGGTGTGTTTCGGTTTCCAAATGTAGCCATCTCGTTAATCAAAAGTAGTTCAACTTATGATTTTGAAACTCTGCTCTGATACCACTTGTTGAGTCCAGTAATTAGGTTGTTAAGCCTAAGTAAGTGTCCCAAGGCTACCAAGAGGGGGTGAATTGGTAGTTTTTAAAAATTTAAAACCCTCTTAAAAATAAAGTTGAACCGAAATAAAATTTTCCTTTTTTTTTTAAAGTTAGAGAAAATATTTTTCAACCACAGAGTTTTTAAAACTGAATTTTAAAAGTGCGGAAACGTAAAAGCAATAAAGTAAATGACACCAGATTTATAGTGGTTCGTCTATAACCAGACCTACATCCACTCCTCAGAGGCACCTCTGAGTATTGCACTAATACCAATAGTGACTCTCCTTTGCACCCACAGCAAGGCGGAGAAGCCCTTACAACACACTCTTTTCACCACTCCCCGGTGCGGTAGAGAACCGTCCGTCCTTTACACAAAACCCAGTGTTGGCAGAGACCGTCGTCCTTTCACACCCTCCAGTGTAGGGCAGAGAACCCTTCGTCCTTTCACACTCTCCTAGTGTGGGCAGAGAACCCTTCGTCCTTTCACACTCTCCTAGTGTGGGCAGAGAACCCTTCGTCTGTTCACACTCTCCTAGTGTGGGCAGAGAACCCTTCGTCTGTTCACACTCTCCAAGTGTCGGCAGAGAGAACCGGACCTTCTTGAATGATCTTCTCACAAGAATCTAGAAGGAAGAAAGAAAAAGAGTGAAGAAATCCATTTCACAAGTAGAGACTCTTACCTTAGCAATCCAAGTGAAGCCTTCTAGCTCCAGTGTAGGAATCCTCCTTTGAATGCTCTCTTCCACTCTCTCCTTGCTATCTCTCAAAAGGCCGAAGATCAAATGACAAAAAGATTGGGTGGCAGTCTAATTATGGACTATTTTATATAAAAGACAAGTGAAACCGCCCAAAAACTGCAAATTTTTAATTCTGTACGCAGTGGATCTCCTGTACGATTCTGGATCGTCCTGGACGATTTTACTTAAACGATCTGAACGACCCAATTTGTATATGTGTACGAACTGACTTCGTACATCTGATCGTCCTGTACGAATTGGTTCGTCCAGTACGAACGGTTATTACAAGGTCGGTTCTAAGAACTGCTGAAAACTGTTCTAAGTCGGTTTGTCGTTTAACGAAAATGTGGTCGTCTGGACGAAAATTTTCCAGAGAGCCATCGTCCTGGACGATTATTTATTCGTCGGACGAAAATTTTCCAGGAACCTATCGCCGCGGACGATAACTTGTTTTCGTCTGTACGAAAAAAGTTCCAGAGAGCTGATCGTCCTGTACGATATTTATTTTCGTCGGGACGAAAATTTTCCAGAGGACTGTCGCCTCGTACGATGGTAAAATTCGTCTGGACGAAAATTTGCAGAGAACCCATCGCCTGGGACGATGATAATTTCGTCCGGGACGAATAGGACTTAGAAAATTTTCAAGGCAGTTCCTATCGTTCCAAGTGCCTATAGGAGATAACTGACAGACGTCCAGTACGATAATATCGTCCTGTACGTCAGTATAGAATTTCAAGATCTCCTTATTTTGTGTGTGTGTGTGAGATTTATTCACTCAATTACAATCACTCACTCCCTTTCAAAGTTAATTCAAAGAAAAGATAAACATCAATTATACATAATATCTCATGTTGAATTTGAATTGAAGTTTTCGTAGTCTGGAGCCTGATTTTCCTGAAATGTTAGTACACACAAGAGCAAGTGCAAATCTTCTGAAATTGTTAGGAGATAACTATACATTTGAACAATAAGTTTGGAATCATCAAAACTACATAAGTTGCATAAATATATTCATTCAAATAGCAACTATTCAAACAGATCTTAATCATTTGCCACCATCATTACCCAACTTTAGATTATTATTTGTGATTTTATTTTTCCCTTTCACTTATGAAAAGCCAGGGGTTTTCAGTTAAATTAGAACATATTTGGAGAGATAAAATAAAACTATTTTTTATTTTCCCTTTTACTTTTCCTCGATGAGATTTATACACACTTGGTTCAATCAAGATGGATATCCTATCCAAATTAAATTGGATAGATCTTTCGAATAATTATGCTTGGCTACATCTACCCGACTTCTTATTACTATGTAAAACCCCCCATTACTCAGATCACCTCCTTTGCTCATCTTTCATCACCTTCCTTTGTTAAACCCACTAGATTTCTTTTTAATAATTATTGGCTAATTTAGATGGGTAGGAAGCTGTCTTGGAAGCCTTTACCTTTTATGTTCCAGGTGACCTGCTAGTTGCTTTGTTGCTACCCTAAAAAATTTAAAAATTCTTCTTAAGTGGAAAATATTGAACTATTCTAACTTTATTCATGTACCATTGGGAATCTTTAAAATAAAATAGCAGCAATGTCTTAATGAGCTTCAAGAAAACCTTTATATCCCTACATGAATTCTAATTGTGAATCAAATTAATAGGTTGCTTTCCTCCTTCCAAACTGTCTGGACTTCTTGGAGACCCAATGGATAAAAGCCAAATAGCTTATCAATAGTGAAGAAGATATGGCCTTTCTTTATGCCAAAATTAACTCTCAAAAATCATAATTCTATAAAAGGGGCTGAATACCCCTACAGGTCACTTTATGCTCACACGGTATTACTAAAGCCATTATCATCACTTGAAGGGCCTTTAATTCTCCTTTCCCAACTCATGTTGATGGGTTCAATATATTCTCATGGAAAACACTAGTTGTTCTTATTAATAAGATATGAGATCAAAGCTGTAGTTTTGGCGTTACCCTCTTATTCTACACTTGGTCAGATGGCTTTACAACTGAATGTTATAAATCTGACACAAGTATAATGATTTGATGATAGTAAATATTATTGTATATATTACTACTTTCTACTGATTCAATGATTTTTTTTGTGTACTAATATTTTGGGAAATCAGTCCATCTTTCACTTGCAATTTTGATCATCTAGTCTTGGTAGACTAGGGTTATAGTCTGTACATTTTATTTTTGTTATGTAATTTTTCTTTGCTTGAGCATAATCATATAGTTTGATGGAAATTAATGCTAAGTAGCCTTGTACACACATAGGGGGAGAGAGAAAAATATTTTGAGAGGTTTTTTTTTTTAAATTATACTATATAATTTTGGCTTCGTACTATACGACTCTATTTCATTCTGTGCGAGTTTAATTCATATTGTATGATCTTTGTGCTCTTTCAAACCCTAGCAATGTGAGGTTAATAAAGATACTAATTATGTGATGATCGTATGATAAATTTGGTTTGTATTGTATACTATAATTAAAATATTTCTTAATTAACCCCACGATGTCATGCAAGCATATCATGGATAATTATTATCACCAACATACTATACGATATAGTTTCATATAATATGATTGATAGTGTACAAAATTGGTCGTCCTAAGATCATATAAAATAAATCAATGATTTTTGATTGATCGTAATGTATGATGTCTACACTACTGGATGATTGACATTATACAAAGTTGGCCATCCCAGGAGTCATCCCAAATAAATATAAGGAATTTCTATAGTTTATATCATACGATCATTTGATTGTACATATATGAAGTGTTGTAAAGGTTGAAATAATTAATATGCAAAAACTTGCTGATGATCTAAAGATGAAAGTTCATGAGGGGTGTTAACCTAAAGAACTAGTCCCCGCGGATAACCAAGAGGAGATGAATTGGGTTATTTAAAAAATTCCTTAACATAAAGAAAATCTTTTTGAATATTTTAAAACCAATGAATTATGTGTAAGAAAACTAATTATCAACAGTAAAGATTGAATATTTTGACCACAGATCAAATCATAAAAATATTTGGAAATTAAAATGCAAAAAATAGAAAGAACACACCAAAATTTACGTGGTTTGGTCACTTGATCTACGCCCACTCCTTGGAGCTCCCTCTCCTCCAAGTATTGTACAAAATAGAAGTAACTCTTCTTTTTTCTCCCATAGCAAGGAGAGCCCTTATAAAACTTTTCGCTTGTACAGTGAGGCAGAGAAACCTTGAATCCTTTTACCTCCTCCTAAGTAGGCAGAGAAACTAGAAATTCTTTTTTATCCACCTAGTGAAGGTAGAGAATCTGGGAATCCTTTTACTCCATCCTAGAGTAAGCATAGTACCTTGATCTTATATTGATGAAGATCTCCTTAGAGCCACCCAGGAATAAGAGAAGCAACTTGAAGAAGATGATGAAAACACCTTGATTGGAGCAACCTTTATAAATCCCTCACAACTCCCCCTCACAAGGATCTCTCTTTCTCTCAAGCTCTCCCTCTTCCTTCTCAAAGCACTGTTTCAAATTTCCTCCTCCACAGCAAAAGATGAACTCAAGGGTTAATATAATTGATTAAATAGAGAGCTCCAAAAGAAGCCCAATTTTTAATTTTGCACAATTGATTGTCCAGTATGATCGTAGATCATCCTATATGATTAGTACAAAATAGCCATTTAAGATAGGATGACCAACATTCCCTATACAATGTTTGAGATAAATAGACTGATCATCCGATATGATTTGAAATCGTCCTGGACAATTAGTATAAAACTATTGAATTTCATCTTGTACAATTCCTGGTGAGGCCTTATAATCCCATGCACTTCTTTGTCATCCAGTATAATATGGGTCTATTATCCTAGATAATTAGTTAAAAAATATGGTATTCATTTGGATAATTGGTGGTGATGCCTCATCAAACCAAATATGTTTTTTTATTATCTAGAATGATCATCATCAATCATTATGTACGATCGTATCAAATTAAGTTTTACAATTATTCTCATAATCATGGATTAATTTAGGCATGATTATTCTAAGTCATCCAGGATGATGTACATCATCTATATGATTAGTATAAAATTTGAAAAATAAAATTATGCCTAAATTGTGATTGGCAATTATTTTATATCAACTAACTACAACATCCTGAAGATATGGATCATCCAGTAATGATTGTTTAATCACTTATAATTAGCATGGATGCCCTAATTAGGAATTCTCTTTTAACTATCATCCAGTATAATTTGAAATTGCCCTATATGATAGGTCAAAATAGAAAAAATTCTCTAACACACCAAATTTCTCCCAGAGTGTGTGTCTGTAAGGTAATTTTGGGTCCTCTAGATACATGAATTTACTCATTTATGTATGAGGTCACAAGACCCACTTGGGTTTCTTTCTAGTGACCCAATGATTGGAAGTCTCTACTATACATAATCATATAGGTCCTAGGTAAGACCCATTGAATCTCAATAAAACTCAACCTCATCCCCAATTAATCCATGTCCAGCTTCCAATCAACATCCTCAACTTCCAAATTACATCCAATCAATCTCAATCACTAATTGACCTCTACCAGTGATATGGATGGTCCAAGTCTAGCCATTCAATCAAAATTCAACATTCCAAACCAAATCTATGGGTTAAGGCTCAAGTCTTGAAACCCTTTTTGAGTTATTTTGCTATCACCTTGACAACCAATCAATTGACATTTTATTAGAGCCTATTAGGTATATATTTATATGACAGGTCTCTAGTGCCAACCCTCAAATAAAGCTCATTTGAAGATTTCTAACCCATAAACTAGGTAAATCTCAAAGGTTGCAAAACTTCATTATATTTAAAATCTAGCCACTGGATACCCCATCAAGTAGAATTTGACCTTGTGATCCCTTCTAAAACCTTCAACCACACCTATGGCCCTTTGTTAAGGCATCTTGACCACTAACCTACACTTTTTTTCCTCTGATTTGACCCAGTGTTGACTAGGGTCAGAATGACTAAAATGTCCCTTTAAGGAGTTTTTGGTCCTTACCCCAAAATCCACCATAAAATTTCCTCCTCAGCTCTAAAATTTATCCAATGGATCCTGAATTTCCTTAGGAACACACAGGACCCAAACCCAAATCCTTGGTCAACCTGGTTGACCAAGTCAACCTAGGTTGACCTAAAAGTCCTTAAGGGTCAAATAGTCTTTTGGCAAAGGTGACCTCCTAGACATTGAAATAACCTCCAATGGACTCCTTGGATCAATCCAAACCTATTGAACCCAGTGACCAAACTCAACCCAGGTTAACCAAACCTAACATAAAACTTTACTCACTTAATCTAAACTCAAATCAATTCCAAATTCAGTCAAACTCCATTGAACACCTTTCCCAGTGGTTTGGACCTGACTAGACAAGTTGACCCAATCACTATTGACTTGTCAACTTAATCTAAGTCTAGTCAAACAAGTCTAATTTGGACCATTCATTCAAATGAGAAACCATCTAAACCTCACCAAGCCCTCAAACTTTCTTATTTTATGGCTTATATATGTCTTATTCATGAGGTTATCTAACCCTTGACTTTGATCAAGTCAACTTGAGACCTTGTCAAAGCTTTTGTGCTTTCAATTCATGCATTGATTTATAAACTATTTGGTCCCTTCACTTGACTCAACAACACCTACACACTTTGCAACCACCACACCAATCAACATAACCTTTTGATAAGTCAAATAATCCACTTGAGCACTTGAATTTACTTTTAAACAGTTAATCTACCCTCCAAACTCTAACCACATCATCTCAAAGCTTTGAACCTTATTCAACCACATTCCACACTCCTACCTTACCACCTCCTCAATATTGACTGGGTTGACTGGTCAAGGAAGTCAACAATTCTATGAAAATCCTTTCATGGTCCAACCCCTACCTCTATCATATCGCTCTCTATTTTAGGCTGCTCTAGAGCTTCTTTTTAAGTGCAAAAACACTCCTTAAGCTCTATAAATGAGCACAAGGCTAGGTTTTAGCCTTAAGTAGGAATGGTCCCCCCTAACCCCCAAGCCATCCAATGGAGAATGGCCGACCTAGGCTTTAGCTTAAGCTTCCAACCATCTGGGACACATGCCTAGCATCCATGAAAGGGCTCTGATGAATTAAGGCCATCCATTTACCCCTATACCACTTGAATAGGAAAAACTCTCTAAAATGGATACATTTAATCTCTTGCATTTTCTCACCCCCTCCAGCCTCCAGGGCCTCATTACACTTCATTTTCATCATCCTCTTCCCTTCCCAAATAAAAACCGATTGTCAAAGCTCCACCGGCAGCCAGATCTCTGATGAACTAGGGAGTTTTCATTCCAAAGCTTTGTCAACTATCGATCTGGCATTTTGGATCATGATTCAAGAGGGAAACATACGTGGAAAGTATGCAAGCTCAACCATATCGAGACCTCAAAATTCTAATGGTAAAATAACTTAAAAACTTTAGCTCTAGGTCACTATACTTAGATTGAAATAACTTTATGTAAAGTGTATTTTAAATCACATTTTTCTTCCCCTTCATTTTGTGTTCATGTGTGGTACCTAGGGTTAAAATTCAAGTTAATGATCATTAGATCGAGAGAATGAAGCGAAATAGTGACCCTATGGGCATTTTTATAGTCTCCATTTTAGTTGTACCTTTTATGGACCGTTAATCTTGCGATCAACAGCCCAAATCAAGTTGTTCCGCGACTCCATCCAACTAGTTATTCGATGTCACAGCCAACGCTCTTTATCCTGCTAGATATAGCTGTTGAATCAAATTGAAATATCTAATGACCTCCGGCTCTACATACTTGGATAATTGGCTCGAGCCGTCATGGAGCCAGTCCCATATTAATGCCAATAATTACTACGGCACAATCATTGGCCATTAACGCTCAACCTTTAATGCAATTTTGATCCCACAAATGGATGATGCTACTTGCCCTCTGTTATCCTAGAATTGATCTGATGTGTCGGATCATGCTATGTGCCCACTGTTCACTCACCGTCATCGCCGTTAACTTGATTAATAGAATTATATTTTATATGTCTTAAGTTAAAGGATTTTATAAAATTAATTAAAAATAAATATAAATCCAAAAATTGAATATTTTATATAAAAATTTTTATAATTTCATAAAATTCAATCAATATTTATTTTCCAATACAAAATATAATGTATTATTATTCATTTAAATACTAAAATATTTGAGTAATTATATAATTACTTAATTAAAAGTTAATAAAAAATTAATGATAATTTTGAATATTTAATTCCAAAGCATTTAAAATTTTAAATAATAATATTAATCTATTTATTTTAAATTAATATTAATTTAATAATTTTTATCTTAATATTTATTTAAACTTAATTTAACAATTAATGTTATTTAATTTAAAATATTTAATAAAACATTTTTAAAAATTAAGAATTTATTTAAAGAACATTTTAAGTAATTAAACAGTTATTTAAATATAAAACATTTTAAAATCAAATAATTTTAACATCCAAATACTCTAAATAATTACTTATTTAAGGATTAATTTAATATCTTTAAATTAATATTAAATCATATATATATATATATATATATATATATATAAAATTAATTGTTTATTAAAAATCATATAACTTAATTTGGATATTTTAAGATTTAAAATTTATGCTAAATATCCTAAATATTTTAAATAGTTTAAATCACTTAAAACTTAAGTTATGAATTTAATGTTTAATAAAGATTTAACCTAAACAATTCTTCAAAAATCCAAAATCCTAAGTGTGAATTGTCTCTAAATTATTAAACTATTTTTAGAATCTTTTTTTTTTTATTATTTTAAAACTATTTTGAGGATTCTTTAAAAACAATTTAATTATCTAAATTTTCTATAAGTTTCTAAAATTTTAAGCTATTTTAAATATAAATTAATTTAAAATTATATGTATATTAAATTTTGAGTTCTTTGAGGGCTTGGAATTTTAAAACATAGCTCATGCCTACATAAATAGAAATCATGGGAAAAATATTAAAGAATAGTTGTGTTCTATTATCATTAAATCAAACTATTGTCTATTTAATTATCATTATCCATTGTCATGTATAGGACGCACAAATGCACTTAGCTAAGGCTCTCCTATTTCTAAGGACTTGGTGTGTGATGTTTGTGCATTTATGAGTTAGTACAAGGGTTAGTAGAACTGATTCAAATCATACTTAACTTAGTTACATCATTAAGGATAATAATAAAGGACTTGTAAGGAGAACTTAGAAAATTCTAATATTTAGGATATATATCTTCTTGAATTTAAATTTTGAACACATAAACTTAGTGAGATTGCCTACCTAAAAAATTTCTCACTAATTTGAAGTCATTAGGCCAGTAATTAATTTACCTTAAATAAAACCCTTAAATTAACCTTCAAACCTTCTAAATTTTTAATAAATAAAATTTAAGTCATAAAAAATAAAAATGTACCTCTAATTGACCATAATTTAAGCCTTGACTTAAGAAAATTAAAGCCTCTTACATCGAATTTAATCTTAATTTAATTTTAATTAAAAAACTAATATTAAACTAATTTTTATTAATTTAAAAATATTAAAAATAAACAAAAAACTCCCAAATGCTTGGAAACATCCCGTTAGGTTATTTTAGATAATTGGAGCTGATTCCAAGAGGTTTTGGGCTTATTTAGTAATTATAATCATTAAATACCTTAATTCAATTTTTAAAAAAAAAAATCAATAAATATCAAAAATTTTAAAAATCATAACTAATTCTAAGAAAATTCAAATTGATCAAAATCAAATTAAAATTTAATATTTTCTAAAATGTCAAACCTTTAAAAATTTGTAAAAGACAAAAAGTAATAATCCTAGTCAAACTTAAGTCTAAATCAAGTTAAAATTTTTGAAAAAAACCATAATTAATTTTAGAAAACTCCTAAATAGAAAAATCAAAGCCTAATTATCATCAATGTCTAATATTTAATAAAATCTTAAACTTTCAAAATTAGCTTTAATTTTAAAAGTAAAATTTTTTTAACCCCTTCATTAGCACATAAAATAATACAATAAATAAAAAAAATTCAGTAATTTGTGAAAATTCCAGAGAACTTATTTTAATTAATAAAATAATTTAACCAACATTCTAAAACAAAAACAACCATAAAAATATAAAATTTATTGGATTGACTACTCCGGGTTGTGGGGCTACATGTTATAAGAGGATTGGTTCCTTAAGCCTGATTGTAAATGCTATAATGAATTCAATAGAGTGTTAAACATCAAAATTAAATTAAATTTATTTACTAAACTAAATTAAAATCTAAATTCAATTACATCAATAAGGTTTTAGGATAGACTACTCTGGGCTATAGGGTTACGTGTCCTAAGAAGGCCTGGTTCCTCGAGCTTGGTGGCATAATGTCATAAACCTATTAAAAGAAAATAAATAATTAATTTAACTTTTTATACAATAATTAATCAAATTAATTAAGATTAATCAACCCTTAATTCCTAACCAACTAAATCAACTTAATCAACCCCTATAACTACTAGGTAACCAGGCCTACGAGGCTATTAACTTAGCCCCAAAGAAGGTGAAATAAACTTCACATTCTTAATGAGAAACAAAGGTGAAATCATTTTACAATTAAAAATATATTCAAATCAAGCTTTAACATAATAATATTTAACACAAATATAAAGTTCTCCTTTAGCATTTAACAAACTCAAACATTAGACAATCTTCAGAAAAACCCAGTTTAGGATCAACCTCACCACACGACCTCTACACACTTAGATAGTTTACTAAGAAAATCAAATTTAGATCTAGGTAAGCCGGTGTTTACTTTTCAACTGTGTGTCGAGTTTTTTGAGATTTCATTTCATTTTGTGATTGAAATTTCTTGATGGTTTATTTACTTTTATTGCACTCTATAGATTGATGTGATTGAATGATTAGATTACCTTTATGTTAGGATTAATCTAAATGCTCACTGAGTTTTCTATAAGGTGTTCATGCTCATGTAGTTTAATAAAGGGGTAAATAAATAATAAATATAACGCAACAGGTGCTTCACTACTTGGCCCTTAAAGAAAAAAAAAAGCATGGCCAAGTGCGTTTATTTTTTTGTTGTAAATATATATATATATCACAATTGCCTTGGAATTAATTGGTTATAAATGCTTAGTTTAACCTACATGAATGTCTAAAATTTTCATTTTTATATTAATGTAATTATTCTAGTATATGTAGTTAATAAAGTATACACTTTGAGGTTGGGATAACATATCCAAAGTTAGATTCTAAAGAAGAGGAAACCCCTTGGAGTATAGTCCTTTTCCATTTGGAATCCAAGTTTAGATCACTTTCATACCCAAAGTAAAAAAGAATAACCCTCCTTTTGGGGGAAGAGTTATTCTTTTTCATTGGGTATCCAGCTATGAAGAATTCATGGAGTCTGAAGAGGCGAAGACAAGGAGTTGAAAATAAGAGTATCCCACTCAAAGTCACTTATATTAGTACAAGGATTAGAATCCAGGGGTAGTTAGTGGTGCCCGAACACTTTAATTTCTATATTTTGGGTTGTAAATAAGCAAGACAGTTTGCCTATGGATGTTTATAAATTAGCTGATTATATTATGTGTTGAGTGTTTAGACTTGATTGTGTAAGGATGTTTTGCTTTTTTTAGTTTTTTTATTAATTGTGTGGCATTGTTTGTTTTAACCTGAATAAGTAGAGGACTTGTAAGGGGTGTAAAAAAATTTTTGTCTCAAATATAAATAAAAATTTTAAGATAACAAAAAATTCTAATGATCTAAAGAGTAAGCTCGGGACCGTTGGAAGAATTTGCATAACATCTTGTTGCACTTCTTCTCTTCCTTTTGTTAAACACACCTCCCTTCCTGCGAGTTTTGACAGACCACTAGGCCTATGAGAGTGAGTTTCTATCAAGTGGAAATGTTGCAATCTCTAGGATAAAATGTATTTTTATGCCTTTCAAAATTACATTATTACAATACAAATATTAATAGAGTCGATCATTATGCAACATGTAGAAACATACTTAAAAATAACTAAATCTTAATTACATTTTTGATCTTACATTTTTACCCAACATAAGTTAAGGGGCCACTTAGGATAATCTCTAGATGTTGGCCCCACCACTCCAAATAATATAATAAAAACATCTCTACCATTCTTTCATAAAATAATCAGACTCAATATATTTAAAATATACCAGGTGTTTAGCTGGCTCCCAAATCTAGGCTGAGGTAAGTCCAAGTTAAGTATGCATTATTAGGTTCGGGTCACTCTTATTTAATGCCTAATTTAGATTTAGGATTCGAACTAATTTTGAATCATAAATCCCAACCTCTGGGAATATAATACTCAATTTTTTTAATAAATTGCTCAATTTAAATTAAATATCTCTTTTAATCTAAAACTTAAAGCCTAACAACTTAGATTAGGTCAAGACACTTCTGAACAATTTCAAAATCTCTAAGTGTCTTTAACCCTTCTTCTATTAACTCCAAAATAAGTGCTCCAATTTGACCATTCCCACTTGAAAATTAAAAAACCAACTCCTTTATACACTCCTAGAAAGTTTCCAAACAAAATTTGTCTTATTTAATCGAGAGTTTTTGTAGGGAACTTCAGTTTCCTACACATATAATTAACTTAATGGGCTTGCACTCGTAGAAGATTTAGAACCCACAAATTTTCAAAATAATATAAAAAAAACACTTAATTGATATTTCTTTTGGAAAATCAAATTTATAATGATTGTTACATCAAGTTTGAACGACATTAACGAATGATATCTTCTTCCTACAGGGAGAACATAATCATTTGTTAGGAATGACTTTAAATATGAAACTAACGATCACTATCTCTTGATTATCATAGTTTGATATTTGATAAATCTTCATTTTGAACCTCTAGGGTCATATATGGTCTTACCTTAAATAAAAACAATGATATTCAAGAGAAATTTACAAATCTGAATCTAAAACTCATTAAGGATTTTATTTCTACCATTGAGGTGATAAATCACCCATAATGGTTATTTCAATTTCTACATTAATCTGGAAATCTAAGCTTGATCGCCAAATTTTCCAAAAAGAAAATTCAAAATCAAATAATCTTCTATAAAAAAAAATCGAACCAACGATGATCGTTATCATCATGTCTAAACAATTTTAATCAATGATAATTCTTCCCCTATGGGAGATATATCCATGTTGTTAATAAGGCTTTAGTACATGAAAATTAATGATAATTAACCTAAAATATCATAGTTAGAAAATTAGGTCGAACTTCATTTTGACCTTATGAGATAATATGCAATTCTTTCTTGAATCTAGTTATGATATATCAATGTAGGACTTATAATTCTAGATTTAAATCCAATTTTGAAATCATCTTCCCACCTCTTGAGGTGGTATGGTCCTCATTTTAAATGGGTATGTTTGATCTCCAGAATTCAAATCCAAAGTTAATTCTAAATTTCTCAAAAAAAAACTAACTTTTTTCAAACTTCCACAAAATAATGACTTGACTCAAGAAAGTAAAAAAGGTACATTAAAATTAAAGTTACAGATAGACTTAACCCCTAGTCTACTATATCTTTAGCTAATTGAGCATTGCAAATGTTCTTGTGGACTCGAAAGATTAGTAAGCAGGGCAAACAAAAATATATGCATTAATAGTATTGGTAAAGAAAAATAATAATATGTGTTATGAATAAAAACATAGTACTTAGATCAAGATTTGCAACATAATTAAAAAGATTGATGGTATACTATATGTATCATACTGTACGAACAGAAGACGAAAACTCTTAAAAATTACAATTTCTTAAAAGCCCACTACTTAGGTATTTTAATACTTATATTATAGAAATCCTTGGGCTAATAGACTCAAGAGAGAGAGCCTTGAGGAAGAGAAGAAGGAGAGCTTAGGTGAGAGAATAGAGGGAGATTTTGTGGAGGGAAAGTTCTGAGGGATTTAGAAGGTTGCTCAAGCAAGAATCTTACCCAAACCAGTATCTATAAGCATCTGCCCTAAGATTCTTTGTTGCTCCAGAGAAGTTCTTCAACAAAAATCATAGTTTTCTTCTAACCATTAGCTGGAGATAAAAAAGAGTGTTGTGTTCTCTAACTATCATACTAAAGGGTGAAAAATAGAGTTGGTGATTCCCTAACCATCATTAGAAGTGAAAATAGAGTTTGAGGTTCATTGCTTGTGAAAGAGTCACAATTTTTTCTGGCAACCGAGTTTGTAAATTGTGTCTATACAGGCTTCTCTTCGTCACGTCTTATATGAGAGCAAAAGGATAGTCACTAACCGTTGTGAGTCCAATACTTGGAGGGAGTCTCTAAGGAAGTGGATGTTAGGTATGGTTGATCGAACCATGTAAATTCTCATGTGGTCATTTTAATTAATTTTCATACTTAATTTCACTATAATTAATATGTGTGATTGAAAAATTTTGATTTATTTTGTTTGTTATGTAATTTACATTATTTCACATCAGCGTATCGAATTTCTCGTGTAACGGTGTGAAAAATTTTTTTAAAGGATTTCTTTTTCTTGAAAGAAATTTTTTAAAAATACCAATTCACCCCTCTTATTGGCCTGGCTAGTTCTATAAGGTTTAACAACCTTCACAAACTTTAACTGAATCTATACAGCTCTCTTTAGGACATTATGGGGCTCTTAAAGTTGCAATGCTACAAAAAAGTTTTTTTGTACTTTCGACCATCTTCCTCGAGGGGTCAAGGCCACTACCATATCATTAATTCAAAGTGATCCCACAATTTTGAACATCTCTACTTAGGCCAATACTCTTTCTTGTTTTTATAAGGTTGTGGCTTAGATTCTTACTAATAATTAAAGATGTTCTTCCTCTCATTATTCAATGAAAGCAAAGCGGTTTTCATTCAAAAGAGGTTATTATTCTAAAACATCATTCTTGCTTCTAAGATGTTGAGAGAGTTTAAAGCTTCAAAAAATCTTTTTTTGTGCCAAACTAGACATCCTAAGGCATTTGATACAGTTTGGAAGAGTTTTCTTATAACATGGATGGACAACATAAAGTTCCATGAGAAGTTTTTATGGTGGATTAGGGGATGCGTCACTGATGTACTACATTTCATTTGTCTTATGACGTCACTTTGAGTGTTTTTCAATCCACTTCTGGACTTAGACCAAGGATGCCCTTATCCCCATTGTTGTTTTACATATCAGGGATGCTCTTTGATGCTTCCTTCTTGATCAACACAACATCTGTGGAATTTAATTCAAGTGGGGAAATCTGAATCACTTACTCTATACTGACAACCTCTTAATGTTTGGTCTTGCTTCACTCAACAATGTCCTTAATCTCAAAAATAAACTAAACTATTTTGCTAAAGTAAGTTTCTTTCTTTTGCAGAACAGGGTTCAATTCTTAAAATTATAATATCCATATACTACGGTTATGGTATAAGAGGTTCAATTATTTCAAAGGTTTGTTATAAAAACATAGAGAAAGATATGCTCTAGGTTTTTATTTCCATGAAGCATCAACGGAAAGAAATTGCATTTATTTCTTGCAAACTACAAGTAAAAAACCAAAGAACTCTGGCAGTTGGGCAACCCCACAATAGAATTATCTTTACATTACATTACATGTTTTTGATTTGGCGTATTTTATCTCAAGAATCTGGGATGGCAAGATAAGTTTGGGGATAAATTTCCATCCCCATTGGAAAGACCTCCATCACATGCTTCCGATATGGGGAAGCTAATTTGCAACATTGCTTGTAGGATAAGATCAGATTACTTTTAAAAATTCCCTCTAATTGTAATTTTCTATTTCTGAGATCCATGATGTAATGCCAAATCTATATCTGAGTTATTTAGTCCTATCAAGATAGTCTCAATATTCAGATTAAATATTTTAAAAAAAAATTGCAAACAGAACAACTAAAAAAGATAAAAACAAACCATACACAAACTAATAATTTTCTCCCCCTTTTTGACAGCAACAAAAAGTGAAGAAGAAAAAGACCAGAAATGTAAATAATTATATGAAATTCATGTTAAAATTTTAATCTAAATGGTGATTGACATAGGGTATGCAATTTTAAAACAAAAACATTAGGTCAATCATAGAAATTCAGGAGATTTAAAAAGTGATATAACTTTGTAAGTAAGAAGAATTTAGCAAAGACATGATTCAATTAGACATTTGAATATAGAAAATCATTACAAGAGAGATGAAGAAAAAAATTCTATATTTCAAAATTCAATAGAATATAAATGAACATAAGATCAATTTGAATTAAGAGATTGAAAGAATTTGGAAAGAAGAGAATTACCACATGTGGCGCTTTGCGCATCATTTTTCAACTTTTTGAGCACATTTTTGTGCATCTATTGGATATTGAGCTGATTTTGTGCTCTTTTTTTCATATTGCGAACCATTGCGCATTTCTTTTGATTTTTTGTACTTTTGTACAATTTTCAAGAGTACTTTACACCAATTCTTTCCAAATCAATAATCTAAAATTTCAAATATTTCTAAGTACATAAATATTATTTGAACAAAGAAATACAAAATAAGTAAACATCTAAATTGCAATAATAATTTTAACTTTTATGTAGTCTAAATGAATAGACATGAATTTAAAAATTCTAATTACAACAAGTTATAAACAACTTTTAAATTTTGAAAGACTAGATTTTCTAATGTAGATAATCTCCAATTACAATCTAATTTAAGCACTATGAAGATTAAATAATACTAATGAAATTCATAAAAAATTAACCACATTTCAATAACAAATCAATACTGAAACAAGTGTGAAATGCATTGATTTATATGAAAAGATTACATTTCACAAAAGCTAAACACAACATAAAATAAAAGACAAATACCTACATTTAACAAAAACATTAACATAACAAGAAAAAAATGAGTAACAATCACAACAACACAACAAAAATACAACACAAGTACTACAAAAACACATAAAATCATCTCTACTGTTCTGGAGGAGGAGGAGGAGGAATGCCACCGAAAAGGTTAAAGTAGGAGGCCATCAACATTACATTGGTATTGATATCATGTACTTCATTTCTAATAACACCAATGTCATGTTTTTGCTGCACAAGTTGAGCATCAAATTGATCAAATCTTTGATCAATATGAGTCTCTAAACGATCAAATCTCTCAATCAGATTCTGATAATCTGACTGAGGGCAGAGGTATGCTCTCCTTCTTCTCTTTCTCTTCTTCTGAAGCACTGTCATGTGCTTTCCCCTTTTTCTTTTTCTTCCTTGAAGAGCAGTCTGAATGATGTATTGTTATAGTAAACTGGCTCTTCATATTCTTCATCAGGATGCACTATATTGTATTTCTTCTCCAAAATATAGGTAATTAAGTGCCCTAATGAAATGTTTTTCTTTTCTTCTGATCAGCATGTCCTATTTCTGAAAGCCTATAGATATGATCTATGATGAGTTGGGCTTCATCAATAGGATGTCTTGACATGATTAAAAAAGTTAGACAAGAAAGGAGAGGAGTGATGTTAATCCTATCACCAGCTTTAGGAATAATTGAGGATCTAAGGATATGCTGGATGATTCGGGCATCTTGGGTCATACCTGAGACTCTAGCAACATGATTGTCAATTGCATTTCCTCTAATTACCCTATTGATTTCAAACCATTTGAAGGAGTTTTCTGACATTAGGGTGTGGGCTCTATATCCCTCAGTTCTTAAGTTTAAAAATGCACCAAGATCGTGCTTGGTGATCTCAACTTTTTTCTTAAAAACAAAAGAACTAATGATAGAGTGGTCAGAATTGAAACTCATGTTGGCAAGGAAGTAATGGTAGGTTTGTTTGTTGTAGAGGTAAACGAGAGAAAGAATGAACTGAAATTGGGTTGAGGCGAAGAGGTGCATTACCCGATATTTCAACTCTGCTGGGATAAGAATGCGAGACGGAGTGATTTTTGCTGAGGCAAAACGAGGAAAAGATTCCTCATTTTCCTTAGAAAGAAAGTTGTCTGGGGCATTCCTGTTTGGTTTCTTCACCAAAACCTTTTGTCTTTTGCTAGAGGAGGCCATTGTTGATTTGATGTTGAAAGGGATTGAAAAAGAAATTTGAAAGTGTGATTTTCAAGTTTGAAAAGCCTTCATATTTAAAGGAAAACGATACTTTCGTCCTGGACGAAAATATTCGTCCTGGACGAACATAATAATTCGTCTGGACGAAGCATGTTCGTACAGACGATCCAATTCGTCCAAAATGTAACGGCTTTTCGTATTCAACACAACTTACGATGCGTCCCTTCGTACAGGCTTTTTGACTTGACCGATCGTACAGACGAAAAAAATTTCGTACAGACGATCGAAAAGTATTTCGTTTTAATGACTCTTGAAAACCGTCCCCTACAATGAAACGACACATGTTCGTCTGGACGAACGAAAATTTCGTACAGACGAAGTTCGTATTAAAAACTATCTTATCCACTCAACCGCTGCATTCAATCGTCCCGACGTTTGAGAGAAAAAAAATTCGTCCTGGACGATCACAGATCGTACAGACGATCCAATAAAAAACTGCTCTAAAACGGTTTAAATTTTCGCAAACTGTTCCTTTACACATCGTCCCGTACGAAAATATTTCGTCCTGGACGATTTCCTCCAAAAATTAATTTTGATTTTTTAAATTTTTAAATTAACAAAATCAACAAAAACAATCAGAAACACAGAAAACATAAAACAAAATCATAAATCCAAAAACAATTCATTAAAAAAACACACAAAAATTCACAAAATTTCAAAAACAAAACATAACAAGTATCAATGTTTGCAAAGACATTTGAGTTAAGCATTCAAATCAATAACACCAAGCCTTGTTCTTAAAGTACTGAAGGTATCAAAGGCTAAAGGTTTTGTAAAAATGTCTGCAAGTTGATTTTCAGTTGAAACATGTATGAGTTCAATTTCTCCTTTGGATACGTGATCCCTTATGAAATGATGCCTTATATCGATGTGTTTGGTTCTAGAATGTTGAATAGGATTTTTTGAAATACAAATAGCACTAGTATTGTCACAATAAATTGGAATAGTGCCTATAGTTAATCCTAAGTCAATCAACTGTTGTTTTAACACCAAAGTACTTGTGCCACACAACTTCCTAATGCAATGTATTCTGCTTCTGCAGTAGATAGTGCCACTGAATTTTGTTTTCTACTAGACCATGAAACTAATGAATTTCCAATGAATTGACATGTTCCAGAAGTGCTTTTCCTATCCACTCTACAGCCTGCAAAGTCAGAATCTGAGTAACCAATAATTTCAAATGAAGAGCTAAACTTAGGATACCAAATTCCTAAGTTTTGAGTTCCTAGTAGATATCTTAAAATCCTTTTTACTGCTGTCAAATGTGATTCTTTTGGATCTGATTGAAATCTAGCACATAGGCAAACACTAAACATAATATCTGGTCGGCTAGCAGTCAAGTAAAGTAAAGATCCAATTATCCCTCTAAATTTCTTTTGATCAACAGATTTTCCCTTAAGGTCCTTATCCAACTGAACTGAAGAACTCATTGGTGTACTAACAGGTTTAGCATTGTCCATTTCATATTTTTTGAGGATGTCCTTAATATATTTGTTTTGACTAAGAAAAGTACCTTCCTCAAGTTGCTTAATGCTAAATCCTAGAAAGTAATTTAAATCTCCCATTAGACTCATTTCGAATTCATTACTCATTGTTTTAGAAAAATCATCACAAAGATGTTTATTTGAAGATCCAAAGATGATGTCATCCACATAAATTTGAACAATAAGTATATCCTTTCCAATTTTTCTTAAAAAGAGAGTTGTATCCACACTTCCTTTTTCAAAAGATCTTTCAAGTAGGAAGGTGCTTAACCTCTCATACCAAGCCCTAGGTGCCTGTTTCAATCCATATAATGCCTTTTTTAATTTGAAAACATGATTTGGAAATTTTGAATTTTCAAAACCTGGAGGTTGTTCTACAAAAACATCTTCTTCAATTACTCCATTTAAAAAGGCACTTTTAACATCCATTTGAAACAATTTAAAACCTTTAAAACAGGCAAAGGCTAGTAAAACCCTAATTGCTTCAAGTCTAGCTACAGGGGCAAAAGTTTCCTCAAAATCAATTCCTTCAATTTGATTATACCCCTTAGCTACTAATCTAGCCTTATTTCTAATGACTACTCCTGAGTCATTCATTTTATTTTTGAACACCCACTTGGTTCCAACAACACTTTGATCTTTTGGCCTTGTAGTTAGTTCCCAAACTTTATTTCTTACAAATTGATTTAACTCTTCTTGCATGGCCAATATCCAAAATTCATCTGAAAGTGCTTGATCAATGTTAGTGGGTTCAATAGTTGAAATGAAGGCTGAATGATTGACTTCCTTGTTTAATCCACGCCTAGTTCTAACACCCTCACTTGGTTCACCTATAATTAATTCCTTTGGGTGATTTTTAGAGAATCTCAAATCTCTAGGCAAAGGGTCTTCTCTTTCTATATTTTCTTCCACATTTTCTTCCAAATTTAATCTATCAATCTTTTGGGAGTTTTCTTCAATTTCTTCTTCAACAACTTTTGGCTCTTCTATGTTTCCATTTTCATCAAAAACAACATGTGTGGTTTCTTCAATGACTAAAGTTCTTTTGTTGAATACTCTATAAGATTTTCCAACACTTGAATATCCAACAAAAATTCCTTCATCTGATTTTGGATCAAATTTTCCTAAGGCAGATTTTCCATTATTATGTATGAACACCTTGCAACCAAATACATGTAAATGAGACAAATTTGGTGTTCTACCTTTTACCAATTCATAGGGTGTTTTATTCAAATTTGATCTCACATTTACCCTATTCAGAACATAGCATGCAGTGCTAACCGCCTCAGCCCAAAAATATCTAGGAAGAGAGTATTCTGCTAACATTGCTCGGGCGGCTTCTATTAATGTTCTGTTCTTTCTTTCAACTACTCCATTTTGTTGAGGAGTTCTAGGTGCAGAAAAGTTGTGATCAATCCCCTTTTCTTTACAGAAATCTTCAAATCTTTCATTTTCAAATTCTCCTCCATGATCACTTTGTATAGAAATTATTTCACATCCTAGTTTTCTTTGTATCCAAGTTGAAAATTTCTGAATTCCTCAAATGATTCACTCTTATGAAAAAGAAATTTAAACCAGGTGAATCTTGAAAAATCATCTACTATTACAAATCCATATACCTTTCCTCCTAGACTAACCGTGCTTACAGGTCCAAAAAGATCCATGTGAAGAATTTCTAAAGGTTTACTGGTCCTAAGATCTTTATTGGATTTAAAAGAGGACTTCACTTGTTTTCCTAATTGACATGCATCACATAAGTGGTCCTTAGTAAAGTCTAGTTTAGGTATTCCTCTAACCAAATTCTTTTGGGTAATTCTTCTAAGATTTTTCATACTAGAATGACAAAGTCTCCTATGCCAAAGCCATGATTCATCAGAAACAGTTTTCAAACAAAAAGCAGTAGGAGATTGAATACAATTTAAATCTAGCATGTAGACATTGTTCACCCTTTTTCCATTTAAAACAATTTTCCCATTTAGGCTAATTATGCAGCTAGTAGGTAAAAATTTTACATTATAGCCCTTATCACATAGCTGACTTATGCTAAGCAAATTATGTTTTAAGCCTTCAACTAATAAAACATTATCTATGAAAAAGTTTTTCAAATTTCCAATCATACCTGATCCAACCACCTTCTTTGTGGTATTATCTCCAAGTGTAACCTTGCCTCCACTCCTGGCTTCCAGCGTTATGAATTGAGCAGTATCTCCAGTCATGTGCTTAGAACATCCGCTGTCCAGGTACCATATACTCTCACGAGGTCTTGTGTGAGAGTATTCCTGCAAAATTCTCAATTGTTAGACCTGGGAACCCAAACTAGTTTGGGTTCACCTTTATGAAATTTATAATCAGATGCATGTGTGATATGTCTAGGTTTATGCATCTTAGTTCTCCACACCAAATTAGGTTTCATCTTTAAAGTGCAGGTGTGAGATATATGTCCCAAAAATCCACAATTGTTACATTTAACATTAGGAAAAATATTCCTATGTTTTCTTTCATATGATTGTCTTCTAAGGGATTTCATGAATTTAGGATAATATTTAGGATTTGTAAAATCTTCAAGTTTAGGGGGGTTCCTATTATCCTCGAGAGCTCTTATAGTAAGTTTGTAAAATGAATTCATATCCTCCAAGATTCGATTTGTATAATTGATTCTATATGTCTTGTGCTCAGATTCATCCTTAAATTTCTTAAATTCTTTTTCAAGTTCAGCATAGGATGATTTTAAATTTTCAAAATTTTTATTCAAGTCATCATATTCATCAAGTAGTTTCATGTGGTTGCTATCAATTAAAGCATGATCTTTCCTAAGGATTTCGTGTTCCTTATTAAGCTCTTCCAATTCTAAAATTAAACTAGAATGCATCTTTTTAGTTTTCCTATATGCATCATGCATGTGTTCAGAAACTTCAAACAGTTCATCATATGTTAAATCACATACCTCTTCTTGATCTGATTGTTCAGCTTTATCTGCCATCAAGCAAAGGTTGGTGACTTCTTCTTCGTTTTCAGTCTCAGATGAGTCTGAAGCTGAGTCAGCCCAAAAAGCCTTTTGAAACTTCTTCTTGCCCTTTTTTACCATTGGTTTCTCCTCTACCTTCTCCTTGCTAGGAGTGGCTTTAAGTTTTGGACAATCAGTTTTTATATGACCTGGTTTCCTGCATTCATAACAAATCAATTCATTAGAAACCCTGCCATTTTTGTTATACTTACCTCTATTCCATTGCTGGCGTCTCTTCTGCTTCCTCTTTAAAAAGCTTCTGAATTGTCTAGTCATCAGTGCTATATCGTCTTCATCCTCAGGTTGTGAGTGTTCACTTTCTGACTCTTCCACATTTAATGCAAGATTCTTGTCCTTTCTTGGTTCACCTGCATCAATCTTTCTTTGACTTACTCCTTGCTCGTAAGCAATGAGTGAACCAAGAAGATTGTCAATTGAATAAATGTTCAGATCTTTTGACTCTGTAATTGCAGTAATTTTAGCATCGTATGTAGTAGGTAAACAACGAAGAATTTTATTAACCATTTCAGCATTAGTTAATTCCCTACCAAGTGCATGCAAAGAGGTGACAATTTGAGTGAATCTTGTGTACATGTCAGATATAGATTCATTAGGTTTCATGCGAAATAATTCGTAGTCATGTAACAAGATATTGAGTCTTGATTGCTTAACCTCATTTGTCCCTTCATAAGTAATACAAAGTCTATCCCATATGTCTTTTCCGCTTTTACAAGTGGAAACTCGCATGTAGTCTTCAGATTTTAAAGCACAAAAGAAACTATTTAAACATTTCGCATTTAATTGTGCTAAGTCACGTTCTTCTATAGTCCAATCTGCATAGGGTGTATCTACCCTAATTCCATCAACTAATCTAGTTGGTTTTGTGTAACCTTCCTGGACTAGCATCCACATGCGATAATCAAGTGACTGTAAGAAAGTAGACATGCGTGTTTTCCAAAAATCAAAAGGAATATTATCAAACAGTGGAGGTCTAGTGATAGAGTAACCCTCAGGTGTGTTTCGGTTTCCAAATGTAGCCATCTACGTTAATCAAAAAGTAGTTCAAACTTATGATTTTGAAACTCTGCTCTGATACCACTTGTTGAGTCCAGTAATTAGGTTGTTAAGCCTAAGTAAGTGTCCCAAGGCTACCAAGAGGGGGTGAATTGGTAGTTTTTAAAATTTTAAACCCTCTTAAAAATAAAGTTGAACCGAAATAAAATTTTCCTTTTTTTTTAAAGTTAGTAGAAAAATATTTTTCAACCACAGAGTTGTTAAAACTGAATTTTAAAAGTGCGGAAACGTAAAAGCTATAAAGTAAATGACACCAGATTTATAGTGGTTCGGTCTATAACCAGACCTACATCCACTCCTCAGAGGCACCCTCTGAGTATTGCACTAATACCAATAGTGACTCTCCTTTTGCACCCACAGCAAGGCGGAGAAGCCCTTACAACACACTCTTTTCACCACTCCCCGGTGCGGTAGAGAACCGTCCGTCCTTTTACACAAAACCCAGTGTTGGCAGAGAACCGTCGTCCTTTCACACCCTCCAAGTGTAGGCAGAGAACCCTTCGTCCTTTCACACTCTCCTAGTGTGGGCAGAGAACCCTTCGTCCTTTCACACTCTCCTAGTGTGGGCAGAGAACCCTTCGTCTGTTCACACTCTCCTAGTGTGGGCAGAGAACCCTTCGTCTGTTCACACTCTCCAAGTGTCGGCAGAGAACCGGACCTTCTTGAATGATCTTCTCACAAGAATCTAGAAGGAAGAAAGAAAAAGAGTGAAGAAATCCAATTTCACAAGTAGAGACTCTTACCTTAGCAATCCAAGTGAAGCCTTCTAGCTCCAGTGGTAGGAATCCTCCTTTGAATGCTCTCTTCCACTCTCTCCTTGCTATTCTCTCAAAAGGCACGAAGATCAAATGACAAAAAGATTGGGTGGCAGTCTAATTTGGACTATTTATATAAAAGACAAGTGAAACCGCCCAAAAACTGCAAATTTTTAATTCTGTACGCAGTGGATCGTCCTGTACGATTCTGGATCGTCCTGGACGATTTTACTTAAACGATCTGAAACGACCCAATTTGTATATGTGTACGAACTGACTTCGTACATCTGATCGTCCTGTACGAACTTGGTTCGTCCAGTACGAACGGTTATTACAAGGTCGGTTCTAGAAACTGCTGAAAACTGTTCTAAGTCGGTTTGTCGTTTGAACGAAAATGTGGTCGTCTGGACGAAAATTTTCCAGAGAGCCGATCGTCCTGGACGATTATTTATTTCGTCTGGACGAAAATTTTCCAGAGAACCTATCGCCGCGGACGATAACTTGTTTTCGTCTGTACGAAAAAAGTTCCAGAGAGCTGATCGTCCTGTACGATATTTATTTTCGTCGGGACGAAAATTTTCCAGAGGACTGGTCGCCTCGTACGATGGTAAAATTCGTCTGGACGAAAATTTTGCAGAGAACCCATCGCCTGGGACGATGATAAATTTCGTCCTGGACGAATAGGACTTAGAAAATTTTTCAAGGCAAGTTCCTATTCGTTCCAAGTGCTCTATAGGAGATAACTGACAGATCGTCCAGTACGATAAATATCGTCCTGTACGATCAGTATAGAATTTCAAGATCTCCTTATTTGTGTGTGTGTGTGAGATTTTATTCACTCAATTACAATCACTCCCTTTCAAAGTTAATTCAAAGAAAAGATAAACATCAATTATACATAATATCTCATGTTGAATTTGAATTGAAGTTTTCGTAGTCTGGAGTCTGATTTTCCTGAAATGTTAGTACACACAAGAGCAAGTGCAAATCTTCTGAAATTGTTAGGAGATAACTATACATTTGAACAATAATGTTTGGAATCATCAAAACTACATAAGTTGCATAAATATAATTCATTCAAATAGCAACTATTCAAACAGATCTTAATCATTTGGCCACCATCATTACCCAACTTTAGATTATTATTTGTGATTTTAATTGTTTCCCTTTCACTTATGAGAAAGCCAGGGGTTTTCAGTTAAATTAGAACATATTTGGAGAGATAAATAAAACTATTTTTATTATTTTCCCTTTTACTTTTCCTCGATGAGATTATTACACACTTGGTTCAATCAAAGGATGGATAATCCTATCCATATTAAATTGGATAGATCTTCGATTAATTATGCTTGGCTACAATCTTACCCGACTTCTTATTACTAGGTAAAACCTCCCCATTACTCAGATCACTCTCCTTTGCTCATCTTTCTATCACCTTCCTTTGTTAAACCCACTAGATTTCTTTTAATAATTATTTGGCTAATTTAGATGGGTATAGGGAAGCTGTCTTGGAAGCCTTACCTTTTATGTTCCAGGTAGCCTGCTAGTTGCTTTGTATGCTACCCTAAAAAATTTAAAAATTCATTCTTAAGTGGAAAATATTGAACTATTCTAACTTTATTTCATGTACCATTGGGAATCTTAAAATAAAATAGCAGCAATGTCTTAATGAGCTTCAAGAAAAGCCTTTATATCCCTACATGAATTCTAATTTGAATCAAATTAATAGGTTGCTTTCCTCCTTCCAAACTGTCTGGACTTCTTGGGAGACCCAATGGATAAAAGCCAAATAGCTTATCAATAGTGAAGAAGATATGGCCTTTCTTTATGCCAAAATTAACTCTCAAAAAATCATAATTCTATAAAAGGGCTGAATACCCCTCTAGGTCACTTTTATGCTCATCACGGTATTACTAAAGCCATTATTCATCACTTTGAAGGGCTCTTTAATTCTCCTTTCCCAACTCATGTTGATGGGTTCAATATATCTCATGGAAAACACTAGTTGTTCTTATTATAAATGATGAGATCAAAGCTGTAGTTTTGGCGTTACCCTCTTATTCTACACTTGGGTCAGATGGCTTTACAACTGAATGTTATAAATCTGACACAAGTATAATGATTTTGATGATAGTAAATATTATTGTATATATTACTACTTTCTACTGATTCTATGATTTTTTTTGTGTACTAATATTTTGGAAATCAGTCCATCTTTCACTTGCAATTTTGATCAGCTCTAGGCTTGGTAGACTAGGGTTATAGTCTGTACATTTTATTTTGTTATGTAATTTTTCTTTGCTTGAGCTATATCATATAGTTTGATGGAAATTAATGCTAAGTAGCCTTGTACACACATAGGGGGAGAGAGAAAAATATTTTTGAGAGGTTTTTTTTTTAAATTATACTATATAATTTTGGCTTCGTACTATACGACTCTATTTCATTCTGTGCGAGTTTAATTCATATTGTATGATCTGTTGTGCTCTTTCAAACCCCTAGCAATGTGAGGTTAATAAAGATACTAATTATGTGATGATCGTATGATAAATTTGGTTTGTATTGTATACTATAATTAAAATATTTCTTAATTAACCCCACGATGTCATGCAAGCATATCATGGATAATTATTATCACCAACATACTATACGATATAGTTCATATAATATGATTGATAGTGTACAAAATTGGTCGTCCTAGAGATCATATAAAATAAATCAATGATTTTTGTATTGATCGTAATGTATGATGTCTACACTACTGGATGATTGACATTATACAAAGTTGGCCATCCCAGGAGTCATCCCAAATAAATATAAGGAATTTCTATAGTTTATATCATACGATCATTTGATTGTACTATATGAAGTGTTGTAAAGGTTGAATAATTAATATGCATAAACTTGCTAGATGAGTCTAAATTGAAAGTTCATGAGGGGTGTTAAACTCTAAAGAACTAGTCCCGAGGATAACCAAGAGGGAGATGAATTGGTTATTTAAAAAATTTCTTAACAAAAAGAAAATCTTTTTGAATATTTTAAAACCAATGAATTATGTGTAAGAAAAACTAATTTATCAACAGTAAAGATTGAATATTTTGACCACAGATCAAATCATAAAAATATTTGGAAATTAAAATGCAAAAAATAGAAAGAACACACCAAAATTTACAGTGGTTTGGTCAACTTGATCTACGCCCACTCCTTGGAGACTCCCTCTCCAAGTATTGTACTAAATAGAAGTAACTCTTCTTTTTTCTCCCATAGCAAGGTGGAGAAGCCCTTATAAAATCTTTTCGCTTGTACAGTGAGGCAGAAAACCTTGAATCCTTTTACCTCCTCCTAGAGTAGGCAGAGAAACTAGAAATTCTTTTTTATCCACCTAGTGAAGGTAGAGAATCTGGGAATCCTTTTACTCCATCCTAGAGTAAGCATAGTACCTTGATCTTATATTGATGAAGATCTCCTTAGAGCCACCCAGGAATAAGAGAAGCAACTTGAAGAAGATGATGAAAACACCTTGATTGGAGCAACCTTTATAAATCCCTCACAACTCCCCCTCACAAGGATCTCTCTTTCTCTCAAGCTCTCCCTCTTCCTTCTCAAAGCACTGTTTCAAATTTCCTCCACAGCAAAAGATGAACTCAAGGGTTAATATAATTGATTAAATAGAGAGCCTCCAAAAGAAGCCCTAATTTTTAATTTTGCACAATTGATTGTCCAGTATGATCGATAGATCATCCTATATGATTAGTACAAAATAGCCATTTAAGATAGGATGACCAACATTTCCCTATACAATTAGTTTGAGATAAATAGACTGATCATCCGATATGATTTGAATATCGTCCTGGACAATTAGTATAAAACTATTGAATTTCATCTTGTACAATTCCTGGTGATGCCTTATAATCCCATGCACTTCTTTGTCATCCAGTATAATATGGGTCTATTATCCTAGATAATTAGTTAAAAAAATATGGTATTCATTTGGTATAATTGGTGGTGATGCCTCATCAAACCAAATATGTTTTTTATTATCTAGAATGATCATCATCAATCATTATGTACGATCGTATCAAATTAAGTTTTACCATAATTATTCTCATAATCATGGGATTAATTTAGGCATGATTATTCTAAGTCATCCAGGATGATGTACATCATCTTATATGATTAGTATAAAATTTGAAAAATAAAATATTGCCTAAATTGTGATTGGCAATTATTTTTCATCATCTAAACTAATCATCCTGAATGATATGGATCATCCAGTATGATTAGTTTAATCACTTATAATTAGCATGGATGCCCTAATTAGGAATTCTCTTTTTAACTTATCATCCAGTATAATTTGAAATTGCCCTATATGATTAGGTCAAAAATAGAAAAAATTCTCTAACACACCAAATTTCTTCCCATGAGTGTGTGTCTGTAAGGTTAATTTTGGGTCCTCTAGATACATGAATATTTACTCATTTATGTATGAGGTCACTAAGACCCACTTGGGTTTCTTTCTAGTGACCCAATGATTTGGAAGTCTCTACTACATAATCATATAGGTCCTAGGTAAGACCCATTGAATCTCAATAAAACTCAACTCCATCCTCCAATTTAATCCATTGTCCAGCTTCCAATCAACATCCAATCAACTTCCAAATTACATCCAATCAATCTCAATCATCTAATTGACCTCCAGTGATATGGATGGTCCAAGTCTAGCCATTCAATCCAAATTCAACATTCCAAACCAAATCTTTGGGTTAAGGGCTCAAGTCTTGAAACCCTTTTTGAGTTATTTTGCTATCACCTTGACAACCAATCAATTGACATTTGATTTAGAGCCTATTAGGTATATATTTATATGACAGGTCTCTAGTGCCAACCCTCCAAATATAAGCTCATTTGAAGATTTCTAACCCATAAACTAGGTAAATCTCCAAAGGTTGCAAAATCTTCAATTATTTACAATCTATGCCACTGGATACCCCATCAAGTAGAATTTGACCTTGTGATCCCTTCTAAACCTTCAAACCACACCTATGGCCTTTGTTAAGGCATCTTGACCACTAACCTACACTTTTTTTCCTCTGATTTGACCCAGTGTTGACTAGGGGTCAGAATGACTAAAATGTCCTTTAAGGAGTTTTTGGTCCTTACCCCAAAATCCACCATAAAATTTCCTCCTCAGCTCTAAAAATTTATCCAATGGATCCTGAATTTCCTTAGGAACACACAGGACCCAAACCCAAATCCTTGGTCAACCTGGTTGACCAAGTCAACCTAGGTTGACCTAAAAGTCCTTAAGGTCAAAATAGTCTTTTGGCAAAGGTGACCTCCCTAGACATTGAAATAACCTCCAATGGACTCCTTGGATCAATCCAAACCTATTGAACCCAGTTGACCAAACTCAACCCAGGTTAACCAAACCTAACATAAAACTTATACTCACTTAATCTAAACTCAAATCAATTCCAAATTCAGTCAAACTCCATTGAACACCTTTCCCAGTGGTTTGGACCTGACTAGACAAGTTGACCCAATCAACTATTGACTTGATCAACTTAATCTAAGTCTAGTCAAACAAGTCTAATTTGGACCATTCATTCAAATGAGAACCATCTAAACCTCACCAAGCCCTCAAACTTTCTTTATTTTATGGCTTATATATGTCTTATTCATGAGGTTACTCAAAACCCTTGACTTTGATCAAGTCAACTTTGAGACCTTAGTCAAAGCTTTTGTGCTTTCATTCATGCATTGATTTTAAACTATTTGGTCCCTTTCACTTGACTCAACAACACCTACACTCTTTGCAATCCACCTCACCAATCAACATAACCTTTTGATAAGTCAAATAATCCACTTGAGCACTTGAATTTACTTTTAAACAGTTAACTCTCCCTCCAAACTCTAACCACATCATCTCAAAGCTTTGAACCTTATTCAACCAGCATTCCACACTCCTACCTTACCACCTCCTCAATATTGACTGGGTTGACTGGTCAAGGAAGTCAACAAATTCTAGAAAATCCTTTTCATGGTCCAACCCCTACCTCTATCATATCGCTCTCTATTTTAGGCTGCTCTAGAGCTTCTTTTTAAGTGCAAAAGCACTCCTTAAGCTCTATAAAATGAGCACAAGGCTAGGTTTAGCCTTAAGTAGGAATGGTCCCCCCTAACCCCCAAGCCATCCAATGGGAGAATGGCTCGACCTAGGCTTTAGCTTAAGCTTCCAACCATCTGGGACACATGCCTAGCATCCATGAAAGGGCTCTGATGAATTAAGGCCATCCATTTACCCCCTATACCACTTGAATAGGGAAAACTCTCTAAAATGGATATCATTTAATCTCTTGCATTTTCTCACCCCCTCCAGCCTCCTAGGGCCTCATTACACTTCATTTTCATCATCCTCTTCCCTTCCCAAATAAAAACCGATTGTCAAAGCTCCACCGGCAGCCAGATCTCTGATGAACTAGGGAGTTTTCATTCCAAAGCTTTGTCAACTCGATCTGATGCATTTTGGATCATGAATTCAAGAGGGAAGACATACGTGGAAAGTATGCAAGCTCAACCATATCGAGACCTCAAAATTCTAATGGTAAAATAACTTAAAAACTTTAGCTCTAGGTCACTATACTTAGATTGAAATAACTTTATGTAAAGTGTATTTTAAATCACATTTTTCGTTCCCCGTCATTTGTGTTCATGTGTGGTACCTAGGGTTAAAATTTCAAGTTAAATGATCATTAGATCGAGAGAATGAAGCGAAATAGTGACCCTAGGGCATTTTTATAGTCTCCATTAGTTGTACCTTTTATGGACCGTTAATCTTGCGATCAACAGCCCAAATCAAGTTGTTCCGCGACTCCATCCAACTAGTTATTCGATGTCACAGCCAACGCTCTTATACTGCTAGATATAGGCTGTTGAATCAAAATGTGAAATATCTAATGACCTCCGAGCTCTACTAACTTGGATAATTGGCTCGAGCCGTCATGGAGCCATGTCCCATATTAATGGCCAATAATTACTACGGCACAATCATTGGCCATTAACGCTCAACCTTTAATGCAATTTTGATCCCACAAATTGGATGATGCTACTTAGCCCTCTGTTATCCTAGAATTGATCTGATGTGCTGGATCATGCTATGTGGCCCACTGTTACACTCACCGTCATCGCCGTTAACTTGATTAATAGAATTATATTTTATATGTCTTTAAGTTAAAGGATTTTATAAAATTAATTAAAAAATAAATATAAATCCAAAAATTGAATATTTTATATAAAAATTTTTATAATTTCATAAAATTCAATCAATATTTATTTTCCAATCAAAATATTTAATGTATTATTATTCATTTTAAATACTAAAATATTTGAGTAATTATATAATTACTTAATTAAAAGTTAATAAAAAATTAATGAGATATTTTGAATATTTAATTCCAAAGCATTTAAAAATTTTAAATAATAATATTAATCTATTTATTTTGAAATTAATATTAATTTAATATATTTTATCTTAATATTTTAATTTAAACTTTAATTAACAATTAATGTTATTTAATTTAAAATATTTAATAAAACATTTTTAAAAATTAAGAATTTATTTTAAAGAACATTTTAAGTAATTAAACAGTTATTTTAAATATAAAACATTTTAAAATTCAAATAATTTTAACATCCAAATACTCTAAATAATTACTTATTTAAGGATTAATTTAATATCATTTAAATTAATATTAAATCATATATATATATATATATATATATATATATATATATAATTGTTTTATTAAAAATCATATAACTTAATTTGGATATTTTAAGATTTAAAATTTATGCTAAATATCCTAAATATTTTAAATAGTTTAAATCACTTAAATACTTAAGTATTGAATTAATGTTTAATAAATATTTAACCTAAACAATTCTTCAAAAATCCAAAATCTCTATGTTGAATTGTCTCTAAATTATTAAACTATTTTTAGAATCTTTTTTTTTTATTATTTTAAAAACTATTTTGAGGATTCTTTAAAAACAATTTTAAATTATTCTAAATTTTCTATAAGTTTCTAAAATTTTAAGCTATTTTCAAATATAAAATTAATTTTAAAATTATATGTATATTAAATTTTGAGTTCTTTGAGTGAGCTTGGAATTTTAAACATAGCTCATGCCTACATAAATAGAAATCATGGGAAAATATTAAAGAATAGTTGTGTTCTAATTATTCATTAATCAAACTATTGTCTATGTTAATTATCATTATCCATTGCATGTATAGGACGCACAAATGCACTTAGCTAAGGCTCTCCTAGTTCTAAGGACTTGGGTGTGATGTTTGTGCATTTATGTGTTAGTACAAGGGTTAGTAGAACCTTGATTCAAATCTACTTAACTTAGTGACATCATTAAGGATAATAATAAAGGACTTGTAAGGAGAACTTAGAAAAATTCTAATATTTAGGATATATATCTTCTTGAATTTAAATTTTGAACACATAAACATAGTGAGATTGCCTACCATAAAAAATTTCTCACTAATTTTTGAAGTCATTAGGCCCAGTAATTAATTTACTTAAATTTAAACCCTTAATTAACCTTCAAAACTTCTAAATTTTTAATAAATTAAATTTAAGTCATAAAAATAAAAATAGTACCTCTAATTGACCATAATTTAAGCCTTGACTTAAGAAAATTAAAGCCTCTTACATCGAATTTAATCTTAATTTAATTTTAATTAAAAAACTAATATTTAACTAATTTTATTAATTAAAAATAATTAAAAATAACAAAAAACTCCCAAATGCTTGGAAACATCCCGTTAGGTTATTTTAGATAATTGGAGCTGATTCCAAGAGGTTTTGGGCTTATTTGAATTATAATCATTAAAATTCCCTTAATTCAATTTTTAAAAAAAAAAATCAATAAATATCTAAAATTTTAAAAATCATAACTAATTCTAAGAAAATTCAAATTGATCAAAATCAAATTAAAATTTAATATTTTCTAAAAATGTCAAACCTTTAAAAATTTGTAAAAGACAAAAAGTTAATAATCTAGTCAAACTTAAGTCAAAATCAAGTTAAAATTTTTGAAAAACCATAATTAATTTTAGAAAACTCCTAAATTAGAAAAATCAAAGCCTAATTATTCATCAAAATGTCTAATATTTATTAAAAATCTTAAACTTTCAAAATTAGCTTTAATTTTAAAAGTAAAATTTTTTAACCCCTTCATTAGCACATTAAAATAATTACAATAAATAAAAAAATTCAGTAATTTGTGAAAATTCCAGAGAACTTATTTTAATTAATAAAATAATTTAACCAACATTCTAATACATAACAACCATTATAAATATAAAATTTATTGGATTGACTACTCCGGGTTGTGGGGCTACATGTTTTAAGGAGGATTGGTTCCTTAAGCCTGATGGTATAATGCTATGAATGAATTCAATAGAGTGTTAAACATCAAAATTAAATTAAATTTATTTACTAAACTAAATTAAAATCTTTAATTCAATTACATCAATAAGGTTTTTAGGATAGACTACTCTGGGCTATAGGGTTACGTGTCCTAAGAAGGCCTGGTTCCTCGAGCTTGGTGGCATAATGTCATAAACCTATTAAAAGAAAATATATAAATTAATTTAACTTTTTATATCAATAATTAATCAAATTAATTAAGATTAATCAACCCTTAATTCCTAACCAACTAAATCAACTTAATCAACCCCGATTACTACTAGGTAACCTAGGCCTACGAGGCTATTAACGTAGCCCCAAAGAAGGTGAAATAAACTTCACATTCTTAATGAGAAACAAAGGTTGAAATCATTTTACAATTAAAATATATTCAAATCAAGCTTTAACATAATAATATTTAACCACAAATATAAAGTTCTCCTTTAGCATTTAACAAACTCAAACATTAGACAATCTTAGAAAAACCCAGTTTAGGATCAACCTCAGCCACACGACCTTCTACACACTTTAGATAGTTTACTAAGATAATCAAATTTAGATCTAGGTTAAGCCGGTGTTTACTTTTCTACTGTGTGTCGAGTTTTTGAGATTTCATTTCATTTTGTGATTGAAATTTCTTGATGTGTTTATTTACTTTTATTGCACTCTATAGATTGATGTGATGAATGATTAGATTACCTTTATGTTAGGAATAATCTAAATGCTCACTGAGTTTTCTATAGGTGTTCATGCTCATGTAGGTTAATAAAGGGGCTAAATAAATAATAAATATAACTGCTACAGGTGCTTCAGCTACTTGGCCCTTAAAGAAAAAAAAAAGCATGGCCAAGTGCGTTTATTTTTTTGTGTATATATATATATATATACACAATTGCCTTGGAATTAATTTGGTTATAAATGCTTAGGTTAACCTTACATGAGAGTCTAAAATTTTCATTTTTATATTAATGTAATTTATTCTAGTATTGAGTTAATAAAGTTACACTTTGAGGTTGGGATATACATATCCAAAGTTAGATTCTAAAGAGGAGAGGAAACCCCTTTGGAGTATAGTCCTTTTCCATTTGGAATCCCAAGTTTAGATCACTTTCATACCCAAAGTAAAAAAGAATAACCTCCCTTTTGGGGGAAGAGTTTTCTTTTTCATTTGGGTATCCAGCTATGAAGAATTCATGGAGTCTGAAGAGGCGAAGACAAGGAGTTGAAAATAAAGAGTATCCCACTCAAAGTCACTTATATTAGTACAAGGATTAGAATCCAGGTGGTAGTTAGTGGTGCCCGAACACTTTTAATTTCTATATTTTTGGGTTGTAATAAGCAAGACAGTTTGCCTATGGATGTTTATTAATTAGCTTGATTATATTGATGTGTTTGAGTTGACTTGATTGTGTAAAGGATTGTTTGCTTTTTTTAGTTTTTTTATTAATTGTGTGGCATTGTTTGTTTTAGCCTGAATAAGTAGAGGCTTGTAAGGGTGTGTAAAAAAGTTTTTTGCTCAAATTTAAATAAAAATTTTAAGATAACATAGAAATTCTAATGATCTAAGAAGTAAGCTCGGGACCGTTGGGAATTTGCATAACATCTTTGTTGCACTCTTCTCTTCCTTTTGTTAAACACCTCCCTTCCTGCGAGTTTTGACAGACCACTAGGCCTATGAGAGTGTAGTTCTATCAAGTGGAACATGTGCAATCTCTAGGATAAAATGTATTTTTATGCCTTTTCAAAATTACTTTATTACAATTACAAATATTAATCGAGTCGATCAGTATGCATCATGTTAGAAACATACTTAAAAATAATCTAAATCTTAATTACATTTTGATCTTTAGCATTTTTACCCAACATAAGTTAAGGGGCCACTTAGGATAATCTCTAGATGTTGGCCCCAACTCTCCAAATAATTAATAAAAAAACATCTCTACCATTCTTTCATAAAAATAATCAGACTCATATATTTAAAATATACCAGGTGGTTAGCTGGCTCCCAAATCTAGGCTGAGGTAAGTCCAAGTTTTGTATTGCATTAGTTAGGTTCGGGTCACTCTTATTTAATGCCTAATTTAGATTTAGGATTCGAAGCTAATTTTGAATCATAAAATCCCAACCTCTGGGAATATAATCTCAATTTTTTAATAAATTGCTCAATTTAAATTAAATATTCTCTTTTAATCTAAAACTTAAAGCCTAACACTTAGATTAGGTCAAGACACTTCTGAACCATTTCAAAATCTCTAAGTGTCTTTTACCCTTCTTCTATTAACTCCAAAATAAGTGCTCCAATTTGATCCATTCCCACTTGAAAATTAAAAATCCAACTCCTTTATATCACTCCTAGAAAGTTTCCAAACAAAATTTTGTCGTTATTTTAATCGAGAGTTTTTGTAGGGAACTTCAGTTTCCTACAATATAATTAACTATATGGGCTTGCACTCGTAGAAGATTTAGAACCCACATAAATTTTCAAAATAATTTAAAAAAAAAACTTAATTGATATTTCTTTTGGAAAATCAAATTTATAATGATTGTTATCATCATGTTTGAACGATCATTAACGAATGATATCTTCTTCCTACAGGGAGACATATCATTTGTTAGGATGACTTTAAATATGAAACTAACGATCACTTCTCTTGATTATCATAGTTTGATATTTGATAAATCTTCATTTTGAACCTCTAGGGTCATATATGGTCTTACCTTAAATTAAACTATGATATTCAAGAGAAAATTTACAATTCTGAATCTAAACTCATTAGAGGATTTTATTTCTACCATTCGAGGTGATAAATCACCCATAATGGTTATTTCAATTTCATAATTGAAATCTAAGCTTGATCCCAAATTTTCCAAAAGAAAATTTCAAAATTCAAATTAATCTTCTGTAAAAAAAATCGAACCAACGATGATCGTTATCATCATGTCTAAACAATTATTAATCAATGATATCTTCTTCCCTATGGGAGATATATCATTTGTTAATAAGGCTTTAGTACATGAAATTAATGATAATTAACCTAAAATATCATAGTTAGAAATTAGGTCGAACTCCATTTTGACCTTATGAGATAATATGCAATTCTTTCTTGAATCTAGTTATGATATTCAATGTAGGATTTATAATTCTAGATTTAAATCCAATTTTGAAATCTTATTTCCACCTCTTGAGGTGGTATGCCTTTTTAAATGGGATGTTTGATCTCAGAATTCAAATCCAAAGTTAATTCTAAATTTCTCAAAAAAAAACTAACTTTTTTCAAAACTTCCACAAATAATGACTTGACTCAAGAAAAGTAAAAAAGTTCATTAAAATTAAAGTTACAGATAGACTTAACCCTAGTCTACCTGATCTTTAGCTAATTTGCATTGCAAATGTTCTTGTGGACCTGAAAGATTAGTAAGCAGGGCAAACAAAATAGATATGCAATAATAGTATTGGTAAAGAAAATAATAATATTTGTTATGATCAAAATCATAGTACTTAGATCCAGATTTGCAACATAAATTAAAAAGATTGTATGGTATACTATATGTATCGTACTGTACGAACAGAAGACGAAACTCTTAAAAATTACAATTTCTTAAAGCCCACTACTTAAGGTATTTTAATACTTATATTAGAAAATCTTGGGCTATTTAGACTTCAAGAGAGAGAGCCTTGAGGAAGAGAAGAAGGAGAGCTTAGTGAGAGAATAGAGGGAGATTTTGTGAGGGAGAAGTTCTGAGGGGATTTAGAAGGTTGCTCAAGCAAGAATCTTACCCAACCAGTATCTATAAGCATCTGCCTAGATTCTTTGTTGCTCCAGAGAAGTTCTTCAACAAAAATCATAGTTTTCTAACCATTAGCTGGAGGATAAAAAAAGAGTTGTGGTTCTCTAACTATCATCTAAAGGGTGAAAATAGAGTTGTGATTCCCTAACCATCATTTAGAGAGTGAAAATAGAGTTGAGGTTCTTTGCTTGTGAAAGAGTCACAATTTTTTGCTGCACCGAGTTTGTGAAATTGTGTCTATACAGGCTTCTCCGTCTTATTATGAGTGCAAAAGGATAGTCACTACCGTTTTGTCCAATACTTGGAGAGGGAGTCTCTAAGGAGTGGATGTAGGTATGGTTGATCGAACCAGTGTAAATTCTCATGTGGTCATTTTAATTAATTTTCATACTTTAATTTCTATAATTATATGTGTGATTGAAAATTTTGATTTATTTTGTTGTTATGTAATTTACTTATTTTCACATCTGCTGTATCGATTCTCGTGTATCGGTGTGAAAATTTTTTTAAAGGATTTCTTTTTCTTGAAAGAATTTTTTAAAATATCCAATTCACCCCCTCTTAGTTGGCCTTGGGCTAGTTCTTAAAGGTTTAACAACCTTCACAAACTTTAACTGAATTCTATAAGCTCTCTTAGGACATTATGGGGCTTAAAGTTTGCAATGCTACAAAAAAGTTTTTTTTTACTTTCGACCATCTTCCTCGAGGGGTCAAGGCCACTACCATATCATTAATTCCAAAGTGATCCCACATTTTGAACATCTCTAACTTTAGGCCAATATCTCTTTATAATGTGTTTTATAAGGTTGTGGCTTAGATTCTTGCTAATAATTAAAGATGGTTCTTCCTCTCATTATTCATGAAAGCTAAGCGGGTTTCATTCATAAGAGTTATTATTCTAACAACATCATTCTTGCTTCTAAGATGTTGAGAGAGTTTAAAGCTTCAAAAAATCTTTTTTGTGCCAAACTAGACATCCTTAAGGCATTTGATACAGTTTGAAGAGTTTTCTTATTAACAGGATGAGACATAAAAGTTTCCATGAGAAGTTTTTATGGTGGATTAGGGGATGTGTCACTGATGTACACCTTTTCATTTGTCTTAATGACTCACTTGAGTGTTTTTCAAATCCACTTCTGGACTTAGACAAGGATGTCCCTTATCCCCATTGTTGTTTTACATATCAGGGATGCTCTTTGATGCTTCCTTCTTGATCAACAAAACTTCTGTGGAATTAATTCAAGTGGGGAAAGTCTGAATCACTTACTCTATACTGACAACCTCTTAATGTTTGGTCTTGCTTCTACTCACAATGTCCTTAATCTCAAAAATAAACTAAACTATTTTGCTAAAGTAAAGTTTCTTTCTTTTGCAGACAGGGTTCAATTCTTAAAATTTATAATATCCAATACTACAGTTATTGGATAAGAGGTTCAATTATTTCAAAGGGTTGTTATAAAAACATAGAGAAGATATGCTCTAGGTTTTTATTCCATGATAGCATCAACGGAAAGAAATTGCATTTAATTTCTTGGAATACTACAAGTAAACCAAAGAACTCTGGCAGTTTGGGCAACCCCACTATAGATTATCTTTACCATAACTTTACATGTTTTTTGATTTGGCGTATTTTATCTCAAGAATCTGGGATGGCAAGATAGTTTGGGGATAAATTATCATCCCCTTGGAAAGATCCTCCATCTCATGCTTCCGATATGGGGAAGCTAATTTGCAACATTGCTTGTAGGATTAAGGATCAGATTACTTTAAAAATTCCCTCTAATTGTAATTTTTCTATGTTCTGAGATCCATGATGTAATGCCAAATCTATATCTGAGTTATTTAGTCCATCAAGATAGTCTCAATATTTGATTAAAAATTTTATTCATGACAACTCTTGGTGGTTGCCTGAATTCATCCCTGAGACTGTTAGAAACGAAATACTTGACATCCCCATCTATGAGCATACATCAATTTTATCGAATGGTTCTTAGAACGTCTAACAAAATATTTTATGCCCATTGTTACTCGCATTTGGGGAAAGTTGATTGGCATATATATGTATATATAGACACACACACACGCGCGCACGCGCGCACATGGATGATAGTTATAGAAAAAAATAAAAACGGTTGATTTACTCATTATGAGAGCAATTGCTATTAATCCTTCATGGCTTTTTTTATAAAAGTGTTATGGAAACACATAAGCATTTGTTCTTTGAATGTGACTTTTCCTATTTGGTGATTTTGAATTTGCTGCCACATCTAGATGAATTTTTTCTCAGGCTAACATCATTACATCTGTTTGGACATTCTTGGAATATGAAGCATTTGAATAGTAGGGATAAACAATTTAGTTAGTTTGCTATTTGCTGCTCTATCTAAAATATTTCGATGAAAAGGAATAATCGTAGATTATCTGAAAATAAGCTCAACCTGTCTACTCTTTATGGGACCAACAAAAATATTATTGGTTTAAAGGAAATAAAGTGGAAGAATTATGATAGGCTCAAAGATCTTTTTCCTACAGTTTTTTTTTAATTTTCTTTTTATATGATTTTTAGTTTTTATTCTTGACAATGATTATTGAACACAACTTTCCACCTTCCCCCTAGGACTTTGTGGTAACTAGGGATTTTTTGGACTGAAGGCTTCCTGATTTTCTCAAGAACTGGTGCTTTAAGTCCTTGTGCCTACCATATTAGCTACCTTGTGGCAATCTTGGCATGTTGGTTTATCGCTACTATATTACTGTTGTGTCCAACTGACAATATGTGCTAAGTTATTATGGAATTGGATGTTGGCTTTTACTCTCGAGTTCAATTTGATCTCCTTTTTATCTCCACAAGGATTCTTTGTCGTTGAGCATTTGATTTTCTTATTTGGGTTTTCTCATTTCAGTTGGTATTTTACCAATTGTTTTGTAACTTTTTTTTAATTTACCAAATGCCCCCCCCCCCCCCCCCCCCCCCCCCAACCCAACCCAAAAAAAACATTCTCAAAATCACATATTAAATAAATTTATAATTAAGTCTTAAATGAACATTATCGAGCAGTAATTTAGTTTCTTAAAGAGTCCATTCACAGATTTTAAAAGATATTATTCAGAATCATAAAAATATTATTCTTCAAATTTATTCATTTATATATATATATAATAATTAATTAAATTATTAAAAACGAGTCATTCTTATGAATAGTATATAAAAAATAATGATTTGTTTACAGCCTACAAATTTGCAACACCGAAACTTCTTAACCGACCGGCGCCGATATTCTACTTTGTAAATGCCCCTCTCTGGAATGTATTCGTTTTTCTCTTTCATCTGTCCTCCCTCTCTCTCTTCCAGTTCCAGCTCCAATTTTTTGGGATTTCGCTCTATTTCACGTTCAGAGATTTTGATTTTTTCCGTTCCTCTTTTCTTTAATCTAAAACAGAAGAGAAAAGCAGAGATTTAATTGCTTGGATGGAGAAATTATAAAGAAGCTCTATCAGAGATAGCAAGCAGACTAAACAAGGATCGCATATCTTTCCCTCGCTATGTTACTCTGCTTAAAAGAAAGGGAGGTTATTCTTCCGTGCGACAACGCACCATAACCTTAACAGAAGTATTGCCGATACAGCCTACAGAATATCCCCTTCTTGGAAAATTTCTTGCATGCAGTAAGGTCTTTGATTTTTCCTTGTTCTGTGCTCTAGTGTTTGTTTGATTCATGGTTTTGGATTTATCGCCAACTTGTTTAAAATTGTAGAAGAGAGAAAAAGTAAGGTGGAGAAGATGTCAAAGAAAAAAGGGAGAGATTTCAATTGCTCTTCTACTTCGAATCCTTACCATGTTTGTGCGGATATCTGTTTTGAGAAAACGTCAGAGATGCTTCAGGATGTCGGAAAAGAACCAGGTTTGATTTTTAATTTATTTTTTGTAATATTATTGCTTGCATTAAGAAACCTTGGATCGTTTCGGTTCTGTTTTCTTTTTTTATACTGTTTTGATATCAAATAAATTATATTTGGTGTTTTAAACTATATTTCTGTACTTTATTGAATATCAAATAATATACTATTTTTATTTATAAATCTAACTCCTAAAATTTTAACATTAGATACACACCACCCATAGTTCACTTTCATATGAAATATGGGTGATACGAATAAAATATATGAGTGGTGTGAATGAATTATGAGTGACATATTTGATATTAAAATAATATAAGGTGGTATATATGTAATATTAAGTTTTAGATGTTAGATATGTAAATAGAGTAGTATAAAGTGGTATGTATGTACATCAATCTTATTTATATGATTTACATACATACAACTATATAATGATGACGCTGGTTGATAACGCGACGGTTATTAGTGAGGTAATGATGGTAGTGTTAAGACCCAACGGGTTTAGTCATTCTTGCCACATCAGCTTGTACTTTCTTGTTGCCACGTCAGGATGTAACGTCGGCTCTTGTACTCTACATTGGGTCTATATATTGTTCCAAACTGTAATAATACGAAGCCATCAAGGAAATCAATCACTTTCTATTTTTCCCTGTTCATCTTCTTCTTTCTCTGTTTTCCATCTGGGAGTTCTTCTCAGCTCCTCAAGAACTTTCTCATGGTATCAGAGCTGCTAAGCTCCACCGCTTCGACTCTCGCTCGTCTTCCTCGTGCTTTCCCAATTTCCAGCCGCTATCTACATGGCGGACGAAGATACAGCCGGATCACGCAGGACCGGAGCAGAAGGCCGAACGATGTCTACTACCTCCAATCAAGATTCCGATCTACTTATTCCCCCCCAGCTAAAATTTCTGATCTCAAATGTCAAGAACATGGTTCCAAATCCTCTAACATCCGACAATTACTCCATATGGCGTCTTCAATTATCTCAACACTTCGCTGCAAACGGATATGAAGAGCATCTTACTGGGCAAGCCGTCAGACCTCCGGACTCGACTCCTCAAGAACAAAATCGATGGAAGCTAGTCGATCGAAATCTCGTATCCGCCCTTCTGGCGACTATCTCTCCTCCAATTCTACCGTATGTGATTAATCTTGGCTCCGCCCATGAAGTCTGGACTGCTCTAGAACGACGTCTTCAACCCACCAACAGATCACGGGTCATTCAGCTCAAGAATGAGCTGCATCAAATTCAGATGCGCGACCGCACCATGCAACAGTATCTTGATCAAATCAAGACAATCGTTGACAACATCGCGGCCGCCGGTTCCACCGTTGATACAGAAGATATCGTACTCTACATTCTCAATGGGCTGCCCGCCGTCTACAACTCATTCAAGACAGCAATTAGAACCTCACTGCAACCCATTCATCTGGACGACCTCTATTCACTCCTCAGCAGTGAAGAAATCATTCTTCAACAACAGGGGATCAAAGATCAAATGCAACAATCCGAGTCTGCTGCCCTTTTCTCCAATCGCAATTACAAAGGGAGAAAACCGAGAGGCAGAGGTTCTTTTTCAAGACAACTGACGAATGAAAGACTGACGAATGAGGTGTTTAGTAAGTTTCAATCTTTCTGCAATCTAATCAATAATCAATTTAAAACTCAGATTCAAACTCTCCGCTCCGATGGGGGAGGAGAGTATACAAGCGCCATATTCCGGAACTACCTGGCTGCGAACGGGATAACACATCAAATGAGCTGCCCTCATACCCCGGAGCAGAACGGCATTGCCGAGAGGAAACATCGACACATAATAGAAATGACGCGGACACTCCTCCACAACGCCAATCTTCCTATCTCGTTCTGGGCAGAAGCCACTACAACAGCCGTCTACCTCATAAACAGACTGCCGTCGTCAGTCATACAAAACCACACTCCCTATCACAAATTGCACGGAAGTCACGCGTCCTACTCTCATCTTCGAATCTTCGGCTGCCTCTGTTTTCCCTGGACTAAGCCGTATGCCCCGAACAAGCTGTCACCTAGATCTCAGGAATGTGTGTTCATTGGTTATTCTAATGAACACAAAGGTTATCGGTGCTATAACATTCAACAAGATCGAGTTTACATTTCCCGAAATGTCCTATTTTTTGAAAATCAATTTCCATACAAGAATTCACAGTCAGCAGAGGATACGCGCGCCTCTCATCATCAGGATTACTCATCCCCCCTCCTGCTGGTTCCGCCGTCTGCTGTGCAACCCACGCGGTATCTCTCCTCGCAACAGATGTTAACTCCACCTCAACCCGCTGGCGGGGTCTCTCCAACTCAACCTACAGATATAACACCCAACAGCCAACCCAGTTCAACTGAGCCCATTCGGCATCCTATGCAGACCCGCTTGCGGTCAGGCATATCTAAACCGAGACATATCATGGATCTCTCAGCCACCACTATCCAGACGTCCACACCCACCTCATATGCTGAGGCCTCAAAGCACGCGGAATGGCGCTCGGCCATGTCTTCCGAATATCTTGCATTGATCAGGCAAGGCACTTGGTCATTAGTCTCACCACCCGCAGACAAACCAATACTGGGCAGCAAATGGACATTCAAAACAAAACTCCTTCCGAACGGTCAAGTCGAAAGACACAAAGCTCGCCTCGTCGCTCAAGGGTGTGCTCAAGAATTCGGCATCAACTTCACCGAGACGTTTAGTCCAGTGGCCAAGATGGTTACCATCCGAATGTTAATCACCGTAGCTCTCAATCGCAACTGGAAAATAACTCAGCTGGATGTGTCAAACGCGTTTTTACACGGCGAACTGGAAGAAGAAGTGTACATGAAACAACCCCGCGGGTTTGAGGATGCTCAAAATCCAACACACGTTTGCAAACTTCGTAAATCCATCTACGGGCTGAAACAATCTCCTCGCCAATGGTTTCAAAAACTAACGCATTTTCTTTTTCAATTAGGCTTCACTCTCAGCAAAGCCGACCCATCCCTTCTACAACTAAAGCGCAAAGACACCACGATCTTCATTCTGATCTACGTTGACGACATACTAGTCACCGGAATGACCAAGAGCAAATTAAATCAATCATTCAGCGACTACACTCCGCCTTCAGCCTCAAACAGCTAGGCGACATTTCATTATATCTCGGCATACAGGTTATCAAAACTAACTACGGCTATTTCCTTTCCCAATCCCACTACGCACGTGAGCTCGTCTGCAATGCAGGTATGTCCGACTGCAAGCCCACACCATCCCCCGTCACAACCAAAGAATCAACCCACAGGGACGAAAGCCCATTTAACAATCCAACGCTGTTTCGCAAGATCGCCGGATCACTCCAATATTTGTCCATTACGCGACCAGACATCGCGTTCGCCACAAATGCCGTCTGCCAGCATATGCATAACCCGAGAAACTGTGATCATCAAGCTCTCAAACGCCTAATCCGATACATCAAAGGCTCCTTAGACTTTGGCATCCCCATCACATACGGCGAACTCACGCTGAGGAGCTACAGCGACGCGGATTGGGCGGCAAATTCAAATGATCGGAAATCCATGTCCGGATACTGCACTTTTCTCGGTCCAAACTTACTATCCTGGTCTGTAAAGAAACAAACGACCGTGGCACGCTCGTCGACGGAGGCAGAATACCGCTCGTTAGCTGCAGCGACGTCGGACACAATCTGGATTCGTCGGCTCGCCTCAGATTTCGACATTCAGATCAATTCCCCAACTCAGCTGTACTGCGACAATACATCTACGATCGCCATTGCTAACAACCCCATATTTCACGCCAGAACAAAGCATATAGAGATCGACTATCACTTCATAAGTGATCACATTCGTCAAGGCAACATCCGAGTCGATCACATTTGCACTACTGATCAGCTGGCGGATATTCTCACCAAAGCTTTACCCTTAAACCGATTCCATTTTCTACGATCCAAATTAACCATTCGCTCCGAGAATGGTTAATTTGAGGGAGGGTATTAAGACCCAACGGGTTTAGTCATTCTTGCCACATCAGCTTGTACTTTCTTGTTGCCACGTCAGGATGTAACGTCGGCTCTTGTACTCTACATTGGGTCTATATATTGTTCCAAACTGTAATAATACGAAGCCATCAAGGAAATCAATCACTTTCTGTTTTTCCTGTTCATCTTCTTCTTTCTCTGTTTTCATCTGGGAGTTCTTCTCAGCTCCTCAAGAACTTTCTCAGGTAGTAGTGGTTGCTGATGATGGTGGATAATTGTTGTTTTAAAAAACCACTAAAAAAGCTTTAAAGTTTTTTTAAGTGTTATTTAAAATAATTTGATTATTTTTAAATAAATAATAAACATAACTTAAAATATACTAAAGAAATATGTTTTACAAAACAAAACAACATAAAAAAATGATTCTAAACATGCCCTTAGTTTTTGAATTGTTTCCAACTTCCTAAGAGCTTGATCCAATCTATATGAAAAATACCTTCAAAATCATTTTTTCAATTGAAAGTTTAAAAAGTATGCTACTTCAATTATATAACTGTTTTGTATGATCGAGTCTGCGACAAACTACTGTGCTCTATTCCATAAGATGTTTAATAATTATTCCTAAGATTTTGAAAATTAAAAGGTTAAGTGAATTTTTTCTATTACATTATAACCAAATTTTATATTCGAACATTTTTGATGTGCATAAATTTGATTCATTGATATCTTGTCAAAAATGAACTACATGTATTCTATTAATTAGGTCTGTGGATGACTCTATTGTGTTTTATTGTGTTTCTAAATGAAAATGCTCTTAAATCCGTTTTGCTTACAACCAATAGCCCTTGCACACGTTTAGGGAATTATTTATTTTATTTTATTTTGTTACAGTCTCACACTAAATCCATAAAAATGATAAAGTGCGTGCCACATAAAATAGAGGTTACTAGGTACTAGCGAAGTGTGGTTAAAGGTTTAACATCATAGGGTTTTAATTTACTTTAATAATGTTAAGTAGGTGCTAGCCTTTAATTATGTGGAGATTGACTATTTAAAATTCGTATGATGGGGAACCTATAATATGGAAAACAGCTTTAGGTGCTTAAATTGTAATAGGTCACCTATTCATCTAGCAAATTGCGCCTTAACTCCAATTATTTGTTGAGGTGGTGATTGGGCCACTTCATTGTTATTATTATTATTTTTTATTCATTGTATGGGTATCGTGGGGCCGTGTTTAAAACGAATCTAAATCAGACTTTTTTTTTTTCGACTCAACCCATTTTCATGATTTCTAGTAATTTTGACACCATTCGAACTTGGCTTTAGTGAAAATGATGATCTCCGATTTATGCTTGCTCAAACTCTACCCAAAGCAACCTATGCTGAATCAGGAAAAAATAAATAAAATAAAATGAGGCCATTTCAGCCCATCTCCTACTAATTGTTCTGAAAGCTATTTTGCATATCAATGTGTCCCTTCTTAAAAATTTGCCAATTGCCACTTTTGAAGCCATGCCTTGTTTGATTTTGTGTAAAATTCTGCAACTTTTTTGATAACAGTGGTACTGGAGTATCCATTGCAAAACAAGGAAATGATAAAGGTACAGAGAAAGGGTGAGACCCCAACCTCCTTAAAGGCAGTGAAGTCCTTCAGCTCGTGTGCTGGAAATTTCTTTTCGACCAACACTAGAGGTAAAAAAATCTGTTACAGCTTCTTTTAACTTTTCTAATTATCCGTGTTAAATGTTCCTTATTAGCTTAGATAATTTGATTTCACTAGAATTCATTCGAAGTATCAGATTCTACTAGCAACCCTTAGTGTTATAATCTTGCAACTAGGTGAACCTGTTAAAATGCTTTGGAAAAGGTATTAGGATTGAAGTGATTTAAGGTGTTGTATTGTAACACTCCTACTAGTACTGTCAGATATTACTAGTAGAACATTCATTTTCACTTCATTAAACATTAAAAGTTTACTAATAGATCATATACTGAATACATGGATCATCTAAAATTCAAGTTACCCCAAATATAAAATTATAGAGCCACTAAAGCCAACAAACTAATACAAGACTGAAATGTTTTCATACCTCAAAAAATAGACTCATTAACAAATATAACTTTAACATGAAATGAAGAAACACTTTCATAAATTAATTTGTATCAATCTTCTCTTTTCTTTTTCATGTAACAACAGCCAGTAAGAAAATACCTGGTGAGCTGTGAGGCTCAATAAGCTATGCAATTCAATAACAATTAAAATGTAATAATATAATGAATTACAACATTGCTAATAATTGAACCAACTTATCATTATGTGTAAAGCATCAAAAACATCATAAGGAACTTCATCTTATATGTCATTTGAGATAGATACTGAATATTTAATCTTTTAAAAGATTTGTCTATACTTTAACATATTCAATGGAGTCCAGATAAACCTGACATTATCATCATTGAATTTTATAGAGGTCCCTTTTGCCTCTTTAGGGGTCCCTTTTGCCCCACCTGCTATGCAGGTATCCATCTTCTTGGGGTCCCTTTTGCCCCAACTATAATTCAGGTTTCATATTGGGTCCCTTTTGCCCACTTGATAATGTAGATATCATAACATAAAATAGCCAATCTGTACTAACTAAATATTCAGTAACCCTCACATTTTCATAATTCCTAACTGCTACATTCATTTAGCAGTACAAGTGTTGCAAGAAAAACTTGATAAAATTTACATAAAAAAAATGGAATTTCTTTCTAACATATCATCCATGAGAATACAACAACATGCTTGATCATATGTCCAACTGCTATACATGATCCCATCCATGCATTCTCATAATTACTAGGCAAATAATCATATATATTGAATTTCTCAAATCATTTAAAATACATGATATTATACTAGAAATCACTAAATTTACATTACTTACTTTCCTGCCGAGTGGTCTCTTTCAATTCTCTATCTCGTACCCTTCTACGATTGTAAGTCACATCGAAACTTTCTCTTTACATATGACCAATAAATTCCTTTCTATCACTGGTAGCAATTGATATACTTGTTTTAGCAATCCTTATTGTCTTTTTAGAAAGTTACAACATAACTAAGAACATATCAGAAATCCTTACCTTCCTTCTTTACTTCAATTTCTTCTTATATTAAAATATTTCTTCCTCCAACTAATCTTTTAATCTTTGTTCTCCAATATACTCTATTACTTTTCATTCACTGTTTCTACCATTAGGCTGCACACATGCATCATTATAATTCATTACAAAATGCCAAAAATCAATTTATAAATTTCTTGATTACAGTTTTTCACTAATTAGATACACTTGAACACTGCTTAAATAGTTCCAAACTTCCTTGCCAGAAGTGCATGCTGCCGCTACTAAGCCAACCTTCCGCCTCTTGCTACAGTACAGAACACACTGTGCCGAACTGATGACCGTCCGCAGGCACTGTGCCGACTCCAAGCACAGCATTTTTTGGGCACTGCAGAACACTTTCCTGCACTGAAATTGCTGAACTTCTCTTCTCTGGCTTGCGTGAAACTGCTATTTTCTTTCTTTGCCTTATTTCTTTTCTTCTCCCGCTAACACAAGCAGAAAAGAAATATATATATGCCCACTCAAAATAACTGCCTATTGTCCTTATCCGAACCTTTACAGCCACATAGGAATTTCAATAGTGTTGTCTAAAGCCGTTTCAGTAATGACCGAGAGCTTATTTAAATAACATTATAAAGGAAAGTATAACTAAAACTTCATTTTAATAAAAAATGAAGGGACTATAACTGCTTTCTCTCCTTTAATAATACAAAGGCAGCATCTTTTCAAAAATATTAAATTTTCTGTTTAAATACTTTAATTACTCATTGAGAGAAAAATTTTAATTAACTTATTATAAAAGAGATACCTGATTTCTGGTTATTACATGTATGGACTATATGGACCAACATTATGGAGTTTTCATAATTACAAATTAATAATTTTTTTTTGCAGCTAGAATTATGACTAATTTCGCAAACTTGAACCAAACCAAGAAAAACCAATGCATCCTATCTTTTGCTTCAACTTTTCTGTGTGAGAGATAGACCACCACCACTCTCCATCCAATATAAAAGTGACTAAAATAAAGATTTCTCAGGTTTCCATTCATCATCTTTTGTCAAATTTTAATTGTAAGCAGAGAGGACGAAGAGAATCTGGGGTTACACAGAGAGTTAGCGATGTGCATCCTGACTGGTAACAACCTGCAACCAACCTTATCTAAAATGTGCTGAATATTGCTTCAATAATATCCCTAATGGGAGCAACCGGTCCAGAGGTAGCTAACTTGTTACATTAATTCGAAGAATTTGTTTATTATATATCTGACTGATGGCACTGAATGTCAGTCTTGGAGCCTAAAATATCTAGAGGGAAAAGGATATTCCAGCAGTTGTTTGTAGAACAAGTCCTTCATCCAGTGCATTATGACAGTCAAACCCTCAGGATGGAATGTAACTGATTTCCTGCTTCAAAAATGGGCCAATAAGTAACACACGTGAGGTAGTGAGGATAAATTCTTACAAAGTAGCAATGTATTCGCTTGTTTTTCAAAGTGAAATGATTGTTTTTTATGAAGCACGAATGAATATGTTAGAGGAATTAAGCATTACCTTTGTCGTTTCCCTTTCTCTATTTAGGTTGATATCGATTAAAGTTAGAAATGGAAATTTTATTTTTTTCATATCCCATGATTTTGTCGTATGATTCCAATTAGTAAATTCATCTCAAGAAATCCATGGATGATTCTACTAATTCTCAAGAAGCGGTGCACTTCCTAAACGTTGCAATGTATCAATTCCATGACATAATGTGTTGAATGTTTCTTTGAGAATACCCCTGAACAAATGCTTCCTGAGAAAGGTAATGAATCATTCTCACATAGCTCGGCTTCTTTGCTGAAATGAACATCTAATTTGCAATTCAAGTTAACATGTTGCAGCCTTGAATCCAAAGGAGGAAATCAAACATCATTCAGCTTCTAAGAGTGAAGTGAAACTTTGAGTGCCTAAATGCGAACCCGTACAAATATATGATGAAAGTTGCTTCCACACCAACCTGAACCAGGTATTTTGGAAGGTGATAATTATTTTGCATCCATCCAATTCATTGTTCATAATTTACCAGTGCATTTCTTAACAAGAAGAATTTAAAAAGAAGGTGAAAGTGGTAGTTGACCCTAAGGAAACAAAATGAAGCCCTCTGTATAAAAATGCATCAAACCGACCAACGCTTAATGTTGAATACAACTTGCAAAATTTTTCCGAAGATCATCAGTCTCTTGGCGATATAAGTCCATATGATGTATTTTTCCAATCAGGTATGATAATCTAACCAATACACAATTTCAGCTATGACGTATCGCAAAAGGATGAAAAGGAAAGTGTTCCCACCGCAAAGAGAGATGAAATTCAAACCGTGAAAATGTATCAAATCCATATGTTGACTATTGCTTTCAAAAATGTCCCTGAGAATGACCAGCTTGGGCTAGGTAAGCCATCGGGCATTTGTTCATTGAAAGATTTACTATTATTTATTGACTAACACATCTATTTCCAGCAGGCCCCGAAGTCCAAGGAAGAAAATAAAAATAGCCCTTGACAGAGAGAGATTGGCGGAATTCCGAATGCCAGTTTACATCAAAACCGGTACCATACATGTGCTGAATACTGCTTCCAAAAAGCCCCAGAACGGAAAGACGTGGACATGGGAAGGTTTGTGTCCATCTTTTAAATCTCCATCTTGGTTTATGTTTCATCATCTAAACCAGTAATTTTATGCTAGTCATGACGCTAAGAAATATAAAGAAAAATACTCACATAAGAGAAACTACAAATGTGCACCCTCAGTGCAAATTTTGCATTCAAACCCATATCATGAATGTGATTCTGAATTGCTTTCTAAATGAACTTGATCAAACAAAGCTCGGGAGGTTGGCTATTCATTTCTCAAAATTTTTGTCCAATTTTAATGTTTATTTTCTAATATTCAAACTATTTCAGTTATTATGAAGTCCAAACCAAAGAAACTAAAGTCGTTGTCCCCAAAGAGAAGAGGAGTAAATCCGAAGTGCCATTTGCATCAAACCCATACCATGTTTGTGCTGATTATTGCTTCAAAAATTTCCCTGAGGGGAAATCATGGGCATGGTGAGCTTGTGCTCATTCTTCCAAATTATCTGCCTTGAATCACGATTTTTCAAATCTAACAAATGAATAATTCTAGCAGTGAAGCAAACAACCAACAGGAATTAAAGAAATCAGTCAGCGACAGGAGAAACAGATCTGAAGGAGGTTGGCTACCCATCACACATTCTCTTTTTTTTTAACCACTGTTTGACTTCATATTACCCTAGTTTAATGAACAATTGCAGTCATTGAATCAAATGCAGAAGAAAGAAACCAAGTTATGAACTAAGAATGAAAGTTAATACCAAGTGCCATTAGTAACAAATCCATTCCACAAAGCCTGAATGCTGCTCCAAGGATACCGGGATAAGATCACTGGGAAATCCACCCACGTTGTATATCCCTCTTTAAAGATATTTTGCATGTTATTCATCACAAGCCTTTTTCTAAAACTTACATTTTTTTAATGCAGTTACCACTAAAGAAAGAACAACAGAAAATTCACTTAGTGCAAAGACAGATCATCCGATCATGGAAAAGAGCCCGCCAAATTGGAATTTGTAGAAGCGTCAAAGCAATTCATAATAATGTTGAATCCTCTGTACAATAATTTTTCCGATCAAATATTGGAAGAACAGCGAGACTCCAACTTGTAGAAGAAAGCAAACCCAGGATAGTGTTATTCTGATTTCTTCTGACGGAATCACCATGGAATTTGTAGCTAAAGACTTGAGCCAGGTAATCATCCCTGAATTTTGTTTTTTTTTTTTTTAAGTATTTTTCTTAGTGCACCCCCATAGGACACACCCCAC